>JAJAGP010001337.1:0-36006 GCA_025084515.1 Ancistrus triradiatus
AAGTAATCCTAGCTTTAGTCTAATGTTGTTATTTCTTTGGCAGCTATCTGTGTTTATACTAATGAGGTTATTAAAACAGACTTTTTGAGAGCGTTTACGTTTAGGGCAGATGCGGGTAACAGACACAGTTTCAATAATGTGGGTTCTGGGTGACGGTGCATGGCTACCAGCAGACAGTTGGTTAAGCCGGTCTGTCTGTGTAAACTTTGGTGGAGGAGGGATCATGGTGAGGGGGTGTTTTTCAGGAGTTGGGCTCAGCCCAGTTTTGCTTAGTTCCAGTGAGAGGAAATCTTAATGCTTCAGCATACCAAAAGGTTTTGGACAATTTCACGCTCTCAACTTTGTGGGAACAGTTTGGGGATGGCCCCTTCCTGTTCCAACATGACTGCGCACCAGTGCACAAAAAGACATGGATGAGCGAGTTTGGTGTGGAAAAACTTGACTGGTCTGCACAGAGTCCTGACCTCAACCCAGTAAAACAGCTTTGGATTATTTAGAGCAGAGACTGTGAGCCAGGACTTCTTGTCCAACATCAGTGTCTGACCTCACAAATGCGCTTCCGGAAAAATGGTCAAAAATTCAAATAAACACACTCCTAAACCTTGTGGAAAACCTTCCCAGAAGAGTTGAAGTTGTTAGAGCTGCAAAGGGTGGGCCGACATCATATTAAACCCTATGGATTAAGAATGGGATGTCACTCAAGTTCATATGTCTGTGAAGGCAGACAAGTGAATACTTTTTACCTTGAGGTTTTTAGCTGTAAGCAAACCGTGATACTGTCTGGGTCATTTTGCAAGAATACCACAAAACGAAAACATTTGTGGGTCCGTTTACGCAAAATAACCAATGACTCAGCCATTTGAGACCACCTGAAATGATGAACGGGCCAATCATGAAAACACCCTCTGAGACTCTCAACCCCATGGGAAAGGCAGAAATTCAAGGAACAGATAAACAGAGCCGGAACTCAACACACACCTGAGACAGAGCACGGCAGGCAGCCGGAAACTGGCACAGACCGGACAGGGTTCTTTAACATGGTGGAGGTGATACAAAGTCAGATTTATTTCTATAGCGCTTTTTACAATGGAGCATTGTCTCAAAGCAACTTTGCAATTGTATATCATCATCTATTATCTAAATCCAATCCCAAACTGAGCAAGCCTAGGGTGACAGCGGCATGGAAATACTCCCTAAACATTATAAGAAAGAAACCTTGGGAGGACCAAGAGTCAAAAAGGGTACGAATTAAACTTATCTAATTAATAAGTTTATAGTAATAGTTTAAATTAACAGACGCTAAATATAAAGATTAACATAGAAACCAGGGTGGCTCAGTAATAAGGCGCTGGTTTGCTGAGCCACCCTCTGGTGAGGTGAGGTTTGAAATGGCACACTATACTGCATTCTACACTAGTATGTACTGCATACTGTCCCCTGTATGTAGTATGTGGTACAGTAACAAGTTCTGTCATACAATGTAGCTACTACACTACCCACTGTGCCACCATCACGTGACCATAACTTTATAAGCCTCATTCTGATAAGAACATACCCCAATACAACCACTATACTCATATTTATACAGTGGTACCGCGGTTCTTGCCACTGATTCGTTCCAGAAGGCTTGTCGAGAATCAAAAATGACAAGTACCGAGCAAATTTTCCCCATTAGGAATAATGTGAATTGAATGAATCCGTTCCTGACCCACAGAAAATCCACACTGTATGAGATATATGCATTAAGGGAGTTGTATTGTACAGGTGCTCCCTGATTTACGTTGGGGATATGTTCCGAAAAACGAATTATAAGTTAAATGTAACGAACTGGGCAGTTCAATGAGTGTTTGGTAGAGCGGCCTATACTGCTTAATAGAGGAGATATGGAAAGGATTAGGGCTGCAACTAACGATCATTTTAATAATAGATTAATCGGTCGATTATTTTTTCGATTAATCGATGAATCGGGTAAAAAAAACAAAAAAAACCCCACATTTCCATGTCTTTATTCAGAAATACAACATTGAATAACAGAGCAAATAAGTGCTTACAATAATTGAATAATAAATTAAATGTATTAATAAATTAAAATAAACTAAATAATAATAAAGAAAAATAAGTGCATCTCTGATGCAAACACTACATACAAACTCATTCACGCTCTTTCTTTAGGAACTTTGCATTGCAATCCAAAAATGTTAGCATGTCAACACGCTCCTGGCTAAAGCTGGCTCTCTTTTTAGAGACTATATTTCCTGCCATAGAGAACAGACGCTCTTAGAGTGTTGAAGTACCAGGAATGCATAAATAGGACTTGGCTAGCATGGCCAATATAGGATATCTGTCTCTGTTAACTCCATATATAGGATATCTGTCTCTGTTAACTCCATAACTGTCATTATCCAGCTAACAAGCAAAAGACAGCATCAACAGTGCTGTGTCCGTTCGCATAGTGCGAGTGCGCCGTTAGGTTTCCTCACTTCAAAACGGAACAAACTCGGGATATTGTGGTGACTTACGCTGTGGTTGAGCTCCTTCATCCTCATCGGTGACTTCAACATGTTTCCGTTTCGAGGGCTGTATCAGCAGCGGGGTGCTCCCGTGCCAGGTCAGATCACTTTTGCAAAGCTTGCATGTTACACATTGTTTAGTTGTGTGAAGCGTGAAGTGCTCCTACACTTCTGAGGTCTTAAGCCGAACCTTCTTCTCTGCGTCGGTCATGTTTCATTTGTAGAATTTATTCAATTCTTAATGCTAACTTATTTTGAAGATTCCGCCAGAACACAGGTTCTGCCTCGCTCTGTCCAACTCGCTCGTACTTTTTTTTCCAGCGTTGACGAAGTGCCGCAAGTAACGTAAGCGGATATGGCAAGAGGAGGGACACATAAATCATGCAACACAACGAATCGATAATGAAATTCGTTGTCGACACTTTTAATAATCGATTATTATCGATTTTATCGATTCCTTGTTGCAGCCCTAGAAAGGATACTATAATAATATAAATATATAATAAGTAATGAGAAGTAATGAAAAGTAATTTATTGTTTAAAACACTTACATTAACCTACAATCATGTAATTTAGTGAGTAATGGATTGAAAGTGAAAGCTTAATTACTTTATTGATGAACTCTTCGGTGCTAGCATAGCTGCTGAACTGTTCAACCTGTGTTTGGCGAATCAGAACAGGATTTCCATTTTAGGTTAGTGGAGACTTATTTGCACTAAAAATATAGTACTGTAGATATAAAAATAAATAAAAACAAGATAAACATCGCAGTGCTTCACTGGGAAAGCTATTGCTATTGTGAGCCTGAATCACCGAGTACTGAATCGTGAATCAAGTTTCGGCTGAAATGAGTCGCGCGGCTCAATGCATACAAGTTTAAGCAAGTGCGCCGAGTACCGAGCAAACGGCAAGAACCGAATTCGACGACCTCAGAGGTGATCTAGAACTGAGGGACCACTATACTTGGAGTTGGCAGCATTCTGTTCTGCAGTGTTTTTGCCGCCATGTTCTTTGGTGAAGGAGGCTGAGCTGGAGAGGTCGCGGTGCATGATGGGATGCAGTACACCATGAAGATAGCTCCCCCTGCATACTGGAAAAACAGACTGGAATACTACACCATTCGGGTATCTTCAGGGGACTAGAGATTTTCATTTTAGTCGCATACTGCATACTACATACTACTTTTAGCCAGATTTTAGCCAGACCGTCTCTATGGAAAGTTTCAAAAGTAGGAATGACAAATTGTTACTTTATTTCTCACAACAGTTTATGCACGTTATAATGGACTGAACTTGTAGAAGCACGACATCACTTCACAGAAGCACATCTCATCTAGTTTCGTACTTCTTTCTGTATGGCTTGCTCTGCAGTGCTTTTTTTGCTGACATATCAAAGCAATACAAAGTTGCTTAATGGGCTGTGATGTAGTGCAAGTGACACAGAGGAGTGAGGAAAAATTGCATTAGGGAAAAGTCCTGCAGATCTCCACTGATTTCATTTCGTGCCAAGTTAAACTAATGGTACAGCACCACACCTTATCTGGCCATCTGTGAAAGACGGGCACATTAAAAACTCAGAAGCTTTAAGATAAAACACTTATCAATGCTCTGCTTCAACTTCAGACTATCAGGTCTTAAGATGGAAACACATATCCAATATATATATATATATTTTTTTTTAGAGATGGCAGAGTGTTAGAGATGAACAAATGGCATATTTAAAATTAAGCAGACTGGCAAACTTTTCAGCTACATCACTTTATTAGGTCCACCTTCTTGTTTCTGCACTCGCTGTCCATACCATAGAGAAGCGCTTCATAGTTCTACAATTACTGTAATCCATCTGTTTCTCTATATACTTTCAGTCCCCCTTACTCTGTTCTCTAATGGTGAGGACCACCAAAAATCAGGTACTATTTGGGTGGTAGATCATTCTCAGCACTAACACATGTTGGTGGTGTGTTAGGGTGTGTGCTGGTATGAGTAGATCAGACACCGCAGTGCTTCTGGAGTTTTAAACACCTCAGAAAACAGGCCAACCAAAAGTGTCCAGCCACCAGCATCCTATAGGCAATGTCCTGTGTGCCCTGATGAAAAATGAGAGGACACCCTAATCCAGAGCGACTTACAATTGATACAATCTTACAATCCAAGCAATTGTGGGTTAAGGGCCTTGCTCAAGAACCCAACAGTGGCAGCTTGGCAGAGGTGGGATTTGAACCCTGGACCTTTTAGTCTATAGTCCAGTACATTACCTGCTAGGCTACCACAGTCCACATTTTCTGCCGACATTTCGTAAGTGTGCGAACCAAAAAGTGCGAAACGTTTGGATGGAAACCTAGCTTCAGACTAGTAGCCCCCACTGTACATCATGTGCTACATATGATTGCACAAAATATAGCAGAACTTCAGGAACATCAGGTTTTCATTTAGCCTCAAGCTACTAATCTCCACAAAACTGCTTAATGGCCAGTAGAGGCAATCCACCGAGTCTCTCGTCTTACATCGACTGCCATTCACAGAATGCTGCACTAACGGACCTGAACAAAGCCCTAACACACTTAGACAGTACAGAGCATCATTTTGCTATGGTGAGTGAATCTACTTTTTAGAAGTGTGTGTACGAGTGGCTGGAGGCTATAGCCAAAACCAGGAACCCAGACCAACACTGAAAGAAATGATTAAACGTGGTGTTTTTATAGAAACAAAGACTTAATAATGTCTCCTCAGTATGACCATAATTATAGTTGCATCAACATAACATGTTTGCCATTACTTTACCACAAATTATGTAATGGTCTCATAATTAAGCTAATTACAGATAAACTAACAGCTGTCCACAAGGTAAGATGCAATTCATCTGCCGCAGAGCAACATGCTGAAGTGGAGGCCCAGTTCTAATCCAGCCTGCACTACACTTTCTCTGGTCTGAGGATGCTATTGCTATCTACTAGGGCTGCAACAACGAATAGATAAAATCGATAATAATCGATTATTAAAAGCGTCACTAACAAATTTCATTATTGATTCGTTGTGTTGCATGATTTATGTGTCCCCCGCCTTATCATATCCGCTTACGTTACTTGTGGCACTTGCGGTCAGCGCTGGAAAAAAACCACGAGCGATTGAACAGAGCGAGGCAGAGCCGGCGCGGACATGGAATCATCAAAATAAGTTAGCGTTAAGGCTATGTCCACACGTATTTTCTAAAATGAGGGTTTTCAAATTCGTTTATAAAAAACATCCCGTCCACACAAGCACTGTTTAAACAAAAAACTTCGCCCACATGAAAACGCAAAAACGCGCAGTCACTGTCAAGAGCAGAGCCAAACCAGCAGTCCTATATGCCGGCGATGCAGCTCACTCAACGACAACAGCAACGTCCTATGCATACGAACATTTTCTCACCATTGCTCTTCAACAACCACTTCGTTGTGAAAGCTGTCCCACCAACGAGAGGTCCGACCGGGTCTCGTCCAAAACCAGCGACGCTGGGGGCGGGAACTGCTTCGTGGCTGTGATGGATATAGTAGTGACCTCCGTAGCGCATCCTGATGCCTCTGTTCTTCAGTGTAATGAAAAAGTAATAATTGTAAATTTATTTGTAGATTTGTAAAAAGTTCGCTCAGCAGTGTTACAGCTGGCACTATTTTGGCTACGTCCACTATTGCACAAAATCGCCTCATGTAAACAAAGGAGATAACGGCGCACAAAGTCACGTTACAAACAAGAAACTCCGTTTCCCCAGTCCACACGACAATGCTGAAAATCTTCACCCTGGAAGGAGTTTTGCAAAAAAAAGTCCGTTTTCGTGTGGACGAACGGTCAAAACGCATACAAAAAGCTACATTTTTAATAATACCCGTGTTCGCGTGGACAGGGCCATAGTCTCTAAAAAAAAAAAAAAGAGAGCCAGCTTTAGCCAGAAGCATGTTGACATGATAACATTTTTGGATTGCAATGCAAAGTTCCTAAAGAAAGGGAGTGAATGAGTTTGTATGTAGGGTTTGCATCAGAGATGCTCTTAATTTTTCTTTATTATTTAATTTGTTATTTTAATTTATTAATGAATTTAATTTATTATTATTCATTTATTGTAAGCACTTATTTGCTCTGTTATTTAATGTTATATTTCATATATTCCATAGCCAGGATGCTATTTGCGATATTACATGGCCTCGAGTGTTGCATTGCTTTGACAACATTTTATTTCACAGCACCATAATAAGCAAAACTTCAATTTCATACTGGATACGGTTTAATCCCGACAATACCTTCCACCAAAAAGTAAGTCCACAACAAATGAGTTGACCCTGCCTTAACGCAGTATGCTACAAAAGGTTTGTACAGCACTACCAGGTAATATTAGTTTGAAATACAACATGCAAAGATTAGAGGAAAAAGGGAGTACAACTAACAAATTCATTAAGAATTAAACTACAGAATTTAATTATTTATTAGGATTACTTGTATTGTTTGTATCTATAAAACATGTCATTCATGACATCAATAGTCTGAACAGACAAAATACTAAGACATTTTGACCACTTTGTTCAAGTTGTCGAAAATATGAATAGCACTGATAAATGTCAATTAGAAGCATTTTCTCTAGTGGTCTCATACTTTTGTGTCCCACTGTAAAACATACAAACTGATACAGGAAAAAAATCAACTTATAATTGTACAGTTGCAGACATTTTCACTTGAGGCTTCTGGCTGTTGCAATCAGTTTCCTGAAGCAAGAAGAACATTCCCGAAAATTAAATGTAACACAATGTACCTGTCAGCTCTGCTTCACAAACCTTCATGCTCCTGATTACATATTGTAAACACATCCTCCGTTACAACAACCCAACTACCTGAGGCACAATAAACCCAGAGGCTGCAAATAAAGCCCGGCACGTAGAGTGTACAATAACACTACATAACAAAAACATCACCACCACCACCACCATCATCAAACAGGCTCTCGTCCCTTCAAGTCACCATAAACCCATATTCATTTTCTACTCATGGTTTTAACAAGCACAGCTGTAATAAACCTGGAGAGTGGGAGCCATTAACTTGAACGGTGATCACAAAGTAGCACGCACCCAAAGCTGACTTTTTCTGAAGGTCATAAGAATAAAAGTCAGTCATACTGAAATGCTCACATCCCCCAGTAATGATAGCACTCAGTACAAATTGGCAGCTAGGGCATCGTAATGGGTCCAATCAATGAAACATTACAGTCTATGTAATTATTGCCATAACCTTGGGCTCTGCCATCCAAGTCGAGTAACTGTGAGCCACATGAGAGACATTAAATTACTGACTATATGACATACAAGACGGCATAATGTCCATAAAGCCACCTGTATTACCTGTGTTATCACAAAACACAAAATGATTGAAGAAGTGCTTCTGACCTACACAACACACTTTGTCGGCTTTTATTCCACCGTGTCCTGGTCAGGGTTACAGGACTCAGGATGGCAGTCTGTTGCAGATGTGGGAATGACCCCCGACCGGCTCACCTCCATCAGACGCAGCCAATTATGTTATGACAAGAGTGTTTTAGACTGCAGCCCCTCCCTTTTATTTTGCCCGTCTGTCACACATACATAGTACATAGTCTTTACATATATAATAAAGACCAAATGTCTTTTGTATTGATATATAAAATTCTATCAAGGTTATTTATTGTTTATTTAACGTTGCCTCAGTATCAATGGCTACATACACGACAGACACAAGGCTAGTCATGCGGCAATTTAAGGTGACCAATTAACATGTTTTTGGAAAGTGGGAGGAAACTGGAGTAAACGCTATAAACCCAAGCAGACATGGGGAGAATGTGCAAACTCCATACAGGTGGAGTCCGGTATGAGGAGTGAACCGGGCTCTCAGAGCTGTGAGGCATCTGCACCACCTTGCCGCCCACTTCTATGATTTTTATGCAAACTCAAAGAATTAGGTTTCATATTGAGGCATTTACTGCCATAATCAAATATTTGAACATCTAGCTCCAAGTATAACAAACCACAATGAAAATTTGACATGAAAAAGCTCAATTCAATGCAAACAACATGCACATCGGCACAGCATAAAGCACACAATTGTGTTCCATTTGGCATATTGCCTCTGCCTACACCCTCCACTGCCCTCCTATCAGTCAGCAACCTAAACATTTATTCCATTCATTGGGATGCTCTGTTAATTTAGGCACACATGTCACACATGTCAAGTAGTTAACTTGCTATTTGAACAGACTTTAGAGAACTACAGAAATGTATTATCCCAAAAGGCTACTGTTTATGCTTACAATTTTCATTAACACAAAAGCCTATCTAAATTTCATTACATTCACAGAATTTAGCAGACGCCCTTATCCAGAGCGACTTACGACTGATACCATCTTACAATCCAAGCAATTGTGGGTCTTGCTCAAGGACCCAACAGTGGCAGCTTGGCAGAGGTGGGATTTGAACCCTGGACCTTCTGGTCCATAGTCCAGTACCTTACCCGCTAGGCTACCACAGTCTACTGAATGTTAAGGATTTAACAGGAACACTTTATGCAGCCTAAACATCTATACTGAGGCACCCCTGGCCAAATGACACATTTTGGTGATTTTCTAAAGAAATGCTAATATAACTTTCAAAGGAAACCATTTTAAATATGACATTTCTACCAAAACAAGCTGTTACACACAACACATTTCATGTTTCACTTTTCCTACATTTTCCTTTGCCTAAAAATATTTTTAATTAACACAAGCTGGCTAGGGGTGTCTACTTTTTTTAAAGCTCTATTGTTGTGCTCTGCACAGAGACAAAACCAATTGGCAAACAGATCAACTAACAAGGGTTCTCCCTAGTAGCTTCTGGGTCTTAAATTTAAGAATTTAACTATTCTACAATACTCACATTTGAATAATGAACTACAGTCAGACTCCGGGATCCAACCTCCCAGCATACCATGTCTCGCTATAACATATCCCCCTCCCTGTTATCCAAACCACTAACTAAAATGAAAGGGAGCGTGTCTCTGAAATGCAGTTTTCCTCTACCTGCACCTTCCACTTCCTTCCCATCAGTAAAAGGTCTAGACGTGTTTACTAAGTTTAGGGGAGTGCTTGCACAATCGTACACATGCATACACACAGAGTGAGAGAAAATAGTATCCTGCACCACAATATTACCGTATTTTTCGGACCATAAGGCGCACTTAAAATCCTTTAACTTTCTCAAAAATCGACAGTGCGCCTTAAAATACGGTGCGTCTAATGTATGAATTAATTCTGGTTGTGCTTTCTGACCTAGAACCGATTGTAGATGGTACACGGCACTCATAAATCTGTCAAAATGTTTTAGCACGGCGTTGGTAAGTTACGAAGCTTACGGCAACCGTAGTGCGCAGCATCGTGGAGTAATACGGTATGTGCTTCAGCATTAGGGTATGTGCATTCATTCATCATTTTCGAAGCGGAATTTCAAACTCAAAACGCTATCAGTCACGCAGTACAAACATGGTCATAGAGCAGCTGTGAAGAGAATTCAACATTAACGAATCAATGGTACGGAAGTGGAGGAAGCAAGAAGACGCCCTGCGCCAGGTAAGACCAAACTGAGCTTCAGACGGAACTTAGAGTTTGGTTTCATTTCATGCGTCTTATATAACCCGGGGGGCGCTTTAATGTATGAAACATAGACCGTTAGCAGTCGAATCATTGATATCGCGTCTTATAAACCCAGAAAATACGGTAAGCTTGCAATCACAAGGGAAGTATGATGTTATTGTCCCCACAACAAAATTTGATATGTATACGGTTCCCATCATCGGGAAATATTCATTATCCAAATCATTTCCAGGAATGAGGTACATGCTATAAAAAAAACAGTTTTTGAGCCATGTTTTTTTTTTTTAAATGTACCACTATTTATGGAGAAATACCCTTCTTCAGAGCAATAGTTTCAAACGTATCACAGCAATGTTCCACAGCTCAGAGTACAAACTCTCCAGAAGGGTTATCACTTAGCTGACCTCAATCAATGCAGAGTGGCATGTCTTGCGTGAGCGAATGAGCTTCCTTCATTAATTCAAGCCAGCGGTGTAAGATCGCATGAAGCGCACGCGGTGTACATCCCACCCCACCAAGGCGCCCGGAGAGATTCACCATGGCTATTTGCTCTTGTTAAGTTTACACTACATTGATCCCATCTGACAGGGAATTACTGAACCACCATTCCATTACACTGCACTTCGTTTCAGCAACACTGGGCGAAATGAGACGATGCCACTGAGATGGAACAAAACTAAGTTATTATTACAGTAACTGTTTTTCAGTAATACAATAGGTAAGGTCCTGTAATGGAAAAAACAGCATGTGAATCTGGGTTAATCCCTATCATTTTCTCATAAACACGGCCTGTATGTAAAGCTAGCTGAAATGGGTGAAAAATAGGCTTGGGGAGTTTGTCAAAAACACAACCATCCATGTAGATAGAAAGCTGCTGCAAGTTGGAAGGTTTTGCACACGATCTGCTCAGCAGGGTTCATATGATCAAGAAGCTAAAGTGATCATTTATCTAGATCAAGCAGCTTTGAGAATCTCTCAGATGTAGTAAGACTGAAAAGACCGTCTTCCCATCTTGTTGCTATTTTACCTGCATTTGATTAAGATTAGGTTCTGCTGCCTCCTATACATCTCTCCTGAACAAAAATCCTACTCCTGAGTGCTCACATTGCTGCCACAGTGCCGTCTTCCCTCATTAATCAAACCTCCAGCTTTGCTCCCTGAACCGCAGTTCTACCATATACATAATGCATTCAGAATTCCCAAAGAAACCCATCTCTGCAGGTGACACCGACTGCTGTTCCACCAAAATGACAAACATCCATTTAGTAGTTTTCAAACAGCCATACGTCTTTCTCAAAAATCTTATGGTTAACCAAAAGGTCCATGAACAAAACAACCCCCTGCTACAGCCACTGAATTCTATTCCAAAGTCAACAGGGTGATAAAACAAGAGTCCTGACAGGACAGAAACCAAGGGGAATGTATGTGCACCCTGGTCAAATTACACGCCTTGCTTCACTTCACTTCACATTTCATCTGCTTTTCCTTGTAAGGGTAAGACTTTTTTCCTCAGCCACAGATTTGAGCTCCTACTGGGGGGATCCCCAGATGTTCCCAAGCCACCTGGGACAAATCATCCCTCCAGCAAGTCCTGACTGTTCCTTGGAGTGTCTGTCCAGAGGGATTGCCTAGAACAGCTCTAGTGGGACAGAGGGATACTTTGTGAGATACTCAAACAAACCCCAACATGCTTACCTCAGTCAGATCTGCTGTTGTATTCACAACCTTACTGTTTTGGACATTACATAAAGCTCATAACCATAGGAAGCTAGACTGACCAGTAAACAGAGAGCTTCATTCAATGACCAAGTTCCTGCTTCACACCACAGACCGGTGAAGTTTACACCAGGGACATTATCAGACCCACTTCACTGAGGCACGTGTCCCAATAAATGCTATTCCCTACCAAAATTATGGAGGTAAAAAGTCAATGCAATATTGGATTGCTGAGCAGAACTACATCACGTGCCACACAAATTCACTTCAGGCACTACATTTCCTATAATGCCCCAGAATATTTCCAAAAGCTTGAGCAGCTAACGCATGAAGTCAGAGCCAGTTTCTTTTGATTTTTCTCTTGGAGTAATGGGCATCCACAAATATTTAAAAGAAAGTCAGCCACATTGCAGGAAAGGTAATGATAGCTCATCGCTATATGTTTAGTTAATGCAATTAACAAAATTGCAACTTAGCGACTTACATTGGTATAATCTTACAATCTAAGCAATTTAGGTTAAGGGTCTTGCTCAAGGACCCAACAGTGGCAGCTTGGCAGAGGTGGGATATGAACCCTTGACCTTCTGGGCCAGAGTCCAGTATCTTAACCACTAGGCTACCACAGTCCATAAAGCATTTAGCAGACGCCCTTACCCAGAGCGACTTACAAGTGTTAAATATACAGTCTTACAATCCAAGCAATTGTGGGTTAAGGGCCTTGCTCAAGGAGCCAACAGTGGCAGCTTGGCAGTAGTGGGATTTGAACCACTGGACCTTCTGGTCCATAGCCCAGTATCTTAACCACTAGGCTACCACAGTCCCACAGTGTTTATTTGTTCTTATTTTTCACCCATGGCAGACTGGCCTCCACGTTAGTGTTAAATCACTTAATCTATTTAGTGTTTAAGAGGTTTATTTTTTATGCACAGTTGTGCCCCTATGACTGATTGGCAAGCAGAAGGGTACAGCCGTTTCCCTCCAAATTATTTGTGTGCCCCCAGTATGACAAGTAGGCTAGAAACATCCCTGGTCTGCACGCCACACTTTTGCGTTGGAGTACCATTGCCTTGGACATGGAGACGCTGATTCATATTCTGCAGCAAAGGTTTGCCTCATTTGGTGCTAAAATTAAAGTGAACCATGTTAATGGTGCACTAAAAAGGTTGAAGTCCTGAGCTCTAATAAAAACACCGGTGGAAAGTCTGAAACTTTGGCACATGCCTAATTTTGTTAAATTTTTACTTGTTCATTTAAAAGTTTGCAAAATGCGCTATATTTCAATGGGCTTTTCGTTTTCACGCCAAAACATAAATGCACCAGGGACTTTTGCATAAAAACTGGATCGTGAGAGGTATGTGCAAAATAAGATAAGAGAACTGACATTTGGTCAATAACAAAAGTTCAACTTAATACTTTGTAACATAACCTTTCATGCAGGTCCACAATTTTCTTCCTGGTCTCCTTCGACAGCTCTTTGGTCTTGGCCATGGTTGAGTTTGGAGTCTGACTGTTTGAGGCTGTGGACAGGTGTCTTTTATACAGATCATGAGGTCAAACAGGTGCCATTAATACAGGTAACGAGTGGAGGACAGAAGAGCTTCTTAAAGAAGTTACAGGTCTGTGAGAGCCAGAAATCTTGCTTGTTTGTGGGTGACCAAATACTTATTTTCCACCATGATTTACAATTAAATTCTTTAAAAATCCTGCAATGTGATTTCCTGGATTTTTGTCTCATGTTGTCTCTCATAGTTGAAGTGTACCTATGATGAAAATTACAGACCTCTCTCATCTTTATAAGTCAGGGAACTTGCACAATCAGCGGCTGACTAAATACTTTTTTTGCCCCACTGTACATTTTATATAAGATAGATAGATATTCAAGCTTATACAGTTCAGAAACTGTATCAAGTTATTAGTGTTATTCTGGTTCAAGGTTTCTTTGATTGTTCTTGTCCTGAGTATATGTTTCTTTATTCTGCCATGATGTATTTTATTGTCATTGGAACTTGACGCCGGTATGACCAATTCTGCACCTGGTGAACAAAGTGACAGACTGAAAATGGTGTTTAGCATTTTTTGTGGCACCTGTCAAAAGAAGTTGCTGTCCGGCAAAATCAATGAACCTCAATCCATTGAAATACTGTAGGATTATTGAAAGCGCAGGTGAAATGGAGGAATACGTACCAAATCTCAAGGCAGTGGTTAGATCCTCAACTATCAGCATTGGGGATGTTGTTGAGGGCAGTTAAATAAGCAAAACTTAAATATTCACAAAACACACATACATCAAGGCTAGCCATTACATAAACAGCAGGGAAGAATCAGCATGGCTGAGACGAGACTTAAGAACATGAATTTAATAATTTACCAGTTACACTGATAGTAATTACGTGTGAATTATTTACCAGCCTAAGCCCCAAGCCCACTGATAGAGCCTCAGCAAAACTGTCTAATTCAGCAAATTCAAATCAGTTCAGAAAGAACATTCTGCAGGAGTCCTGCAGGATCCTTCAGGACCCATCAAAAATATTCATTTTCTTGTTCATTTACAGTCACAGAAGAGCAGTGCAGAAATAATAATCTGTCAAGTCTTACCTGTGGTGTATGAATATAATCTTCTGTCAAAGTTTACAGCACCTAGTAATTACCTAATGCGGGTCTTAAGACAGAATGAACAGCATGAACTCACGTAATCAGTTTATATGAACTGCTTATTAGCTGGAAACATTTAGGGAAGCTTTACTCAGTTTTGCATATGGATTTGTTTAAACCAAGCACCCTGAAGCCAACTTTTTCCACTTTCAATAGCCTTCATGCATCACTGTTATCAACACAATCCATCCTAGGTAATAATCCATATGCTAGCTTCACAATTTGTGCCAAGTAATGATATTTCCCCCCCGTTTCAATCAAACTTATTTCTTGTAAGTGTTCCAGGGCTGTGGTTGGGGGTAATCCTGAGCCCATCCTGGAGAACATAATCCACAGACCTAAACATGCACCTGATGGAACGTCACAGTCCACTGCATTATTCACAGGTCCCCCTCATGGGGAATGATCCCCCACCCTCAGGCACAGCCTGTAACAAACACAGATGCCCCAATCTGTCAGGCACTGCCGAGGACCTCAAATCAGGGACAACAGGTGATGGGCTAGTAACGATAATTAGATACTTTGCATCATTCAAAAATGTGTTTTGTAAAAATCACCGGCTAAGCACAGTAACGATAATTAGATACTTTGCATCATTCAAAAATGTGTTTGTAAAAATCACCGGCTAAGCACAGGCTTTCCCGCAATGATGACCAAGGATTAAGCAGATAAGAAAAGTAATGAATGAATGTTTTCTCTTCAGTTCTAGCATCATAATAGTGCTGCTGTGGAATGCCATCCAAGTGTTGCACAGTTTACAAGTCACCTTTTTGTTTGCTGCCAGTTTGAAGTATATCCATCCTTTCAAGGCCTTGGGTCTTTCAAAACTTCTACAAAGCTCTTTACAAAACTGTCTCTGCTGCAGCTGCCATTGTTGAAGACTGTGAGGAATGGAGTCAACCAGTGACTGGAGCCAAAGACTACTGACGGCATGAACTGAGTAAGTTTTCTTGAGGGAAACTTATTTGAATGGAAGTGTTGTAGAAATAAAAAATTGAGTCGGTTTAAAATATTGAAAACGCATCACCATCATTGACTACGTCAATCAATGGCAGCAGCCCTAGTTTTTTGCAAAGTGAGTGACAATGTCAGCTAGCACTAGCGTTACCACGATACTAAAATATCTTGATATCGATAGTGAAATGATACCACGGCAAGAAAACGTCAGGAAAAGAAACAGAACGTAGAGATTTTTACCACAAGTAAACTGAAAAAATAAAACCAGGTAAACAGTCATTATTGCTCCTAACTTCCAACGTCAGATGGTAAATAAGATCGCTGGTCACAATGGATCTCACTGATCTGATTTACATTTGAGGACATGAGCATGATGTAATAATGCTATCCATCATATTCACTAACCTGCCGCTCTGTGAGCTCTTAGTACAGATAATTTGGAAGTGCTGTGTCGGTCTGTGTAGGTTTAAAACATCTTTTACAGACCATTTTTGGGTTTGTTTATGGGCTTAAAATTATTCCATATTTCACTTGTTGAATGTCCTTTCTCTACAAGCCATGGACAGTAGACAAAAGCACTGGTATCAGAAGACATTAACTCTCCCTTTTCTCTTCTGATTCACAGTGTTTACCTGAAGGCAGAGGAAGCAGAGCGCTGCGTGCACATACTGCCCCCTGTGGCACAATGACGCAATGTGCAGAAATAAATGCAGGTCTTTAAAACGCAGTCATTCTTAAGGTGCCGGTACCAATGAAATGAGATATCCCACCATTGTTAATGGCAAGGTATCGCAATACTTTTCTAGTATCGCTATACTGTGCAACACTAGCTCGCACTCATTAAAAGAAGAATTAAGACATTGTTGCATCGTTAGACAAACACATCGCCCATCCCAAAGTGCCAAAAAGCATGCTACAATCTTTACTGTTTTCACTGTCTAGATCATATAGGAAATCCATTAAGTGCAAAAATTGATTCATAAAATCCTGTCTACATGACTCATAAATGGCACTCCTATCTCACAGTGATTTACAGAATGGGAGTGGCTTAGGGATAAGGCTCTGGATTTCAAATCAAAAGGTTGTGTGTTTCAATAGATTCTGGATAAGGTGGTCTACTAAATCTTGCCCTAACAATCGAAGAGAAGCTTTCCGGTCTTTGAGCTGATGGTAGAAAAAACTCTGTTAAATCAACTGCATTGCGAATCAAAGCGTAGAACCTCAAGAGGAGCTAGCTGAGGTGACTGGATTCCCCCTAAAGCTGTTTTTCGGAAAGGGGGAGGGGCACGTCCCTGGGGATGGAGACCACAGGGCAAAGGCAGGATCTGCTGGAAGAATTATAACCTCAGATGGCTTGGGAACATCTGGAACCCATGGAGAAGCTAGGATCTGTGGACTAGAGACCTGGGCCTGACTTTCTCAGCATGTCACCCCGCCCCCCCCACCGCCGTGAGGGGAAGAAAAAAAGCGAGGACTGATTCCCAACTGTGAAGTTCTAACACTTCACTTTTAGCAGGTGACTGAGTTTCAAAGTGGGACTACATTTACATCAGCTTATCAAAAGCGAAAGAGTATTAAAACAGGATGACTCCAAGTGGTGCCTGCATTCATCTTCATTTATTTGCACTGGCAGGCCGCAGCTCTGGCAGGGACGCTACTCCGTTTATCTGTGCACGCAGGTATGCACACGGCCAGCCTTGGGTAAAGGTACGCTGTTGTGATCAGGAAATTCTGTCTATTCAGGAGACGTGCTCTGTTGATGTTATTGTTTGCCCACTGGCCAGGGCAAACGCCTGGCATACTGCGGCAAAACGAACAATATGACATTTACTGGGAGACAGGTAGGGCAGAGAGTGCCTCCAGCATTTCAGCCGTCCTTACTGAATAAAAAAGAAATTATATTTTTGACAACCAGGCAAATGTTTGTGTCTACTGCAATGTCCAACCTTTCCCACTAAACATTAGTTTCCAGGATATGTTATTCGAATCGCATATTTTGGTCAACACAAACAAACACGCTTTGCTGTTGTGTGTCAGCTCCCACTGCTGATAGGACCAAACAGTAGCTTTTATCAACTGCTTCCAAATCCTGGTTTATTCACGGTCCACAACAAATGTCTATAGAACATTCTACCACCCTGAAAAAATATGATGCGAGTGTAAACAGTCTGGGCTTAGTTTTGTTCTGATTTACATTTACATTTACAGCATTTAGCAGACGCCCTTATCCAGAGCGACTTACAATTGGTACAGTCTTACAATCCAAGCAATTGTGGGTTAAGGGTCTTGCTCAAGGACCCAACAGTGGCAGCTTGTCACAGTTGGGATTTGAACCCTGGGGACCTTGTGGGACTGTGGTGGCCTAGCGGGTAAGGTACTGGACTATGGACCAGAAGGTCCAGGGTTCAAATCCCACCTGTGCCAAGCTGCCACTGTTGGGTCCTTGAGCAAGGCCCTTAACCCACAATTGCTTGGATTGTAAGACTGTACCAATTGTAAGTCGCTCTGGATAAGGGCGTCTGCTAAATGCTGTAAATGTAAATGTAAATGTAGTCCAGTACCTTAACTGCTAGGCTACCACAGTCCCACATTTGCTAATGCCAGAGGGTCAGATGAGCATGTTTTACATACCAGCAGTAAACTATTCCTGCCAAAGGTGATTGTATAAGAGGCTCAGATATTTGGCTACCCATCACCTTAAAACTCATGTTATAGGAGTATAAAGACTATACTAACCTATACTCCCTGTTAGATCATTACTGTGGATGGGACTGGGTGCTCACGTTTAGTGTGAACCATGAAATTTCCTTATTTGTGGCTGTAAGCGTTCCTTTATTTCCTCCTGTGTGTTCCAGCTTGTTATATTCCGAGTATTAAGTCAATGATGAAAAGCAAGTGCCTCTCATTACATTTAAGTGCCTTGTGAGCTTAACTCCATGTTTGCACATGTCTAGCATGGAGGAATACTGACTACTAAAATAAAGAATAAGCAGAAAATAAATGTAACAAATACAGCTAGGATGCTTAAGACTTTTGCTGTACGTTATTAATGCTCCACACCAATTTAACTCCTGTTGCTGTTAAAGAAGCTACTGTTTAATAGTGATTTATTCCATGTTATACAACATTTCGTTCTGATTTCACAAGCTGATTGGTTGAGAAGCGTTCTCATCGTGATATTTGTGATAACAGCATGGCTTTTTACACAAAAACAATACCACTCAGCTGAAGCGTTGCCAAGTAACCACAGTACGTTTTATGCACGCACATATAACATGTACGAATAACGCAATAACCCTAATAAATAAATAACTTCTATTGTTTAATTGTCGTTTAATGCATACTGTAGCACACTTTTCAGTACCACTCAATGCACTCTCCAATTTATACTGTTCGTCATGTGTGCCTTTGGAAACATTTTTTTGCCATAAACAAATAAGAACATTGTGATGAATGATGAACGAGACAACATGCGATTCATAATTAATGTATTTGCTTAGGGCAAGAATCGCCATCTAGCGACCATTGTGTGTCAATAACAGCAGTTTCTTGTTTTAAGACTCAGCGATCTTTTGAGACTTTAAGTAGATATGTAAGTCCAGCATGGCGCTACTAGTAGTAAGTGACAACGTTCAAATGACCAGCGCTCAGCATTTCTAGGTATATTCAGGTCAGACTGGCCCGGTGCTTCTAGAGCTAATGTTGGGTAGTGAATTTTTACCGTTGCATAGCAACAACACATTTGTTGTGGACCTACTTTTTGGCGGAAGGTAGTGTGTAAGCATGAAAACGTATTCAGTACTTAGTTTTTTGTTTCTTTATTTGTTGCTTAAAAAACTGTTGCATAAAAGCAATAGAACACTTGAGGTCGTGTGTTATCGCGAATACATCACAGCTGGATTTAACTACAGCTGGATTTAATCACAGCCGTGATGCTATTCGTGATAACACACCCTCTCGTGTACTATTACTTGAATTTCAGACTGATGAACTACTGAATATTGAGCTGTTCTGCCTAAGTCTATATTACTTCTCTGACACTGGGAGGGGATGAATTAATGAACACATACAGAAGGCTTCTGGGTGAAGCCAGGAAGAACAAGAAAAGAGGAACAGGACCGTTTGGGAGCTTCAGTGTAGAACAGCATTCATAATGCTCACCTGCAGCAACCATACCTCCACAGATCTACGCAACCCGAGAAAATAATAGTGACACACCAGTGTGAAACAGCTACACAGACATGCAGCACATAGTCACTGAGTCCAGATACACCACATGCCACCGTTCTCACAGGGATGCTATTCCTTTCAGGATTCTGCAGCAGTGCATCATGAAATGTGTGCCATATATATACATACATATATATACATATATATATATAGATATATATAGATATATTATATAGAATAGATATATATATATATACACCACACCACACACATATATACACACACACACACACACACACACAGAACATGCACACACACACACACACACACACATATATATATAGATATATATATATATATATATATATATATATATATACACATATACATACACACACACACCACACACACACACACACACACACACACACACAACACATACACATACCATACATACATACATACATACATATACACACTGCTCAAAAAAAATAAAGGGAACACTTAAACAAACACAATATAACTCCGAGGAAATCAAACTTCTGTGAAATCAAACTGTCCACTTAGGAAGCAACACTGATTGACAATCAGAGGAACAGGAGGAGCCCTGCCAGAGCCCTGCAAAATGACCTCCAGCAGGCCACAAATGTGCATGTGTCTGCACAAATGGTTAGAAACCGACTCCATGAGGATGGGATGAGGGCCCGACGTCCACAAATGGGGGTTGTGCAGCTTCAGTGTAGTTTCCTGGTCTAAAATGTAGGGGTAATGATAGAATAAGGTTCCACCTATTGAATCAAACTCTCCTGGCAGTAAAAAACATAGGACATGCTTATAAAACAATTTTTAAATAATTGATTATTATTAGGGTGGTGCAGTGGTTAGCACTGCTGCTACACAGCTCCAGGGTCCCCGGTTCGATCCCGACCCCTGAAAAAGCCTGTGTGGAGTTTGCATGTCCTCCCCATGACCGCATGGGTTTACTCCGGTTTCCTCCCAAATTCAAAAGACGTGTATTAGGCTAATTGGTTGAGTTCTGAAGTGCCATTAGTGTTTGATCTACGATGGCCCTACGTAGGGTTGTTCTTGCCTTGCGCCCTGTGTTGCCGGCTAGGCACCTGCCTTTCCATGACCCTGACAAGGATTAAGTGGATAAGAAAATGAAAGAATGAATGATTATTAAAACTCCTGATACAATGAAATATTTTAATTTCACTTTAAATGAAATAAAAAAGACCTTAAAAATACAAACATGCAAACAAAAGTATTAATATTTAAGCTAAAATTTAGGGGTTAGAGCTCGATCCATACATAGATCTTGCACTGCGGAAGGCAACTCCAGCGCAGATAATTCACCGGAGTGATAAAACCTGCTCATCATCATCATCATCATCTCTGCACTTCTAAGCAGCATAGCAGCAGAACTCAGAGCTAGTGCAGGGGTGTGCAGCAAGGCCAATTAATGCTGTTACATAGTAAAAAGTTAAATGACATAAGTGAAGTGCATGTCACTTGTAATAATTCCACTGTAAAAGTGATTTTGTTCAGTAAGAAGTTGGAGTTCTGTATGAATTACAATGCTTAAAATATATTCCCGTGGAGTTTGGACACAAATGACTTGCAACTGTCTGTCAGAGTGAAGGGGACTCGAAAATATTCTCATCTACAAAAGGGGGGCACTGCAGAAAATGTTTGGGAACCACTGCCCTGGGGTTTGGGGTGACGTCAACCTTGATGTTTTAAAATCTGCAAGTAGTGAAATAGGATCCGTTTTTGAACCAAGGAAAATTAAAGTGCTGCTTGTAGTTATATGGAGCACAACTGCACATTCCACTCATGCTTTACAGTGACAGACTAACACAGGTTTATATTCACTCTCCAGGTCTTCTTCTTTTAAGCAACAAAATTATATTACCAGTATTCTTAATAGACCAATTGAAATTGGCTCAGTTCTACTTTCTGGTGTTTTGTGGAGGTTGATGTAACCACGTATTTAGTGTGTTTGTAAAAGCCAGTTTACAAAAGAGAAATGCTCTGTTGAGTAATACTCTGTTGATGGGGTTCTGACAGGAGAACTGTGTGATTCAACTGGGATCTAATGGTATTAATGCACTTATGCACCCAGCTGTTGTTAAAAATATCTGGCCAAAACACCAGAGACTACTCATCCAAGTAATTCTGGTCAATAGTAAATCTGTCCACCAAGCACTCATTCTAAACACATTTCTTTACATGTTTATCCAGTCTAGGCTCGATTAGCCCTCATAAGCTACTGTCAGACCTTTACTATTGAGGGATAGAGATTAAAAAACAGTGAGTGTGTTTACATGCACTTGATAATCCGAAAACTGCAGAAAATCAGATGTGTACACACACATATACATCATCTTCTACTTTGCAGCCACCAGCCAATAATCTCACTGAAGAATGTGACATCATCTTAAAATATTAAATAATATTAACTAACCAAATCATTCATCACCTCGAGCATATAGTGCTAAAATGAGTTTCCCAAAAAGAGTTTGGTGGCTGTTTTAACGTTGTCGCGTTTACTTCCAGGGTTGCCAGATCCCGCTACAGAAACGAGTACATTTTCTATGGAAAAAGTCCAAACAAATTGAGAATAAGGGAACTTGGCAACCGTGTTTAATTCCGCTAGCTGCTTCTGCGACACGTCTGTACGCATTTGCAGACTGAGAATATCAATTGAAATCGGGATAAGCGAATACATCCGCTGAGAAATCCGATTACTGAGTTCAAACCCAGCAATCAGATTTCCAAATTTGTTTTGTAGATTGGAGTATGTTGTTTACATCACTTGAATAATCAGATAACTGCAGAAATCTGGTTATGATCGGATCACTAAGTGTAATGTAAACGCACTCGGTGTTTATCAAACCCAATAGTGGGGTGCAAACGCCTGAGATCACTAGTGAAAATGTGTTTTAAATGAAATTTAAAATTTTTTGGAACATTTTCCTTTCCAAATCATGTAGTCAGTATGACAATTTGTGTGAAATGTTAAATCGTCAAAAAATAATTAGGACAAATTATAAAATGTATAAGTATTTGGTATGTTCTTCACAAGCTGGCATGGACGTCACAAGTCTGAGCAACACCTGATGGTGCATGTTATCCCAGCATGATTTCACAATATTCCAAAGAGCATCTTGTGATGTTACTGAATGCTTGGCTTTCTCTGTCTTCAAGTGCCCCTATCATGGATGGGGGTTTATGTTAGCTAATGGGTAACACGTAACAGTAAAACAAGCCGATATTCATGCAGTTTTTTCAAAGACTCAATTGTTCAGTCAAATTCTTATGTTGCTTAGGCCTACATGATGTGCAATCAAAAACATTGTATTGCATTCAACAGTGGTCTCAGACTTTTGGCCCCCAATGTACTTACTTCCCGCCTTCTTCCAGCCTGTTACGCCTATAATGGTCTACCTCCTTCTTCTTTTACCTTTGACTCCCCCTCGTCCCCACTCCACTTCAATGTTTCATTCAAATTCTTATGTTTGCTTAGGCCTACATGATGTGCAATCAAAAACATTGTATTGCATTCAACAGTGGTCTCCGACTTTTTGCCCCCAATGTTAAATACTCGTCAGATAATTAACAAGCCTAAGCAGGATACTGAAGAAAGAGACAATACTAAACACAGAGGACCCAGAACAGAACATTGTATAGACCCGTCAAAGTTTATTGCTAATAAATCCTTTCCTAAAACAGTCCCCACCCCAGTGGATTTCAGTGTGGGATGCTTTGTCTAAAACACAGGTCCTCCAGCAGGTGCTACCCAGACAGAACCCTGCTGATGTGATTCAAGTGTCTGGAGCTACACAGAGGTCTGTGATTACTACGTATCATGTGTTCTCACACAGTCAAGCACAGTGGGAGCTCAGAAAGACTCGATCGATTTTAAAGTGAATAAAATACAAATGAGCCATTTACCATTTCTGGAGTCTATCAACCGCAAGGATGAAACTGAATTATTTAGCTTTACAATGTTTAGGAGACGCCCTTTATCAGAGAGAGTTACAACTCGACGTGCAATCCAATCAAATGAGAGTAAAGGACCTTGCTCAATGGCCCACCGGTAGCAGTTTGGCAGTGCTGGGACCTGAACCTTCTGGTCAATAATGCAGCACCTTAACCACTGTGGTACAGCTGTGACTTGTGCATTATGCCCCCTTTGTAAGTAAAAATGCAACAATTAATTGACTTAAGGCCTTTTCACACAGTGGTAGCCTAGTGGTTAAGGTACTGGACTATGGACCAAAAGGTCCGGGGTTCAAATCCCAAGCTGCCACTGTTGGGTCCTTGAGCAAGGCCCTTATCCCACAACTGCTTGGATTGTAAGACTGTACCAATTGTAAGTCGCTCTGGATAAGGGAGTCTGCTAAATGCTGTAAATGTAAATACCAAGTCCGAAACTGCGATGCTGCTTAAAATTTTTCATCAGACCCAGTTCTACTTTTTGCGTTAAAATCACGCTGACCAATCAGAGCTCATTTGATCAGAACAGCTCATCCTGCTAGTAGCAGAGCACAAATGCTTATAATGACAAGCGACATGCTGACCATAAAAAACATGCATATTACAGAATTATCTGGCAGAATGTAGCCAAAACGCTGGGGAATGATGGTGATAAAGCTCACAGTGACTGTATGGAACCATTTTCTTGTTTATCCAAGTGCATTCTAATCTCTTCATGCCCACAAAACACAAAACTATAGCTCCCTGCACTCATCTTTGCTCGTGTCTTTGTGTTTTTTTAAGTTGACAATGTGAAAGAGACACGAAATCTCGGACACATAAAGAAAGCAAAAGCTGCCCGGAATTTTTCAGAGTCGGACCTGGTGTGAGGTCCCACTACGTTAAAAAATAGCATACGTTTTTTTCTTGCGTAAAAATTGTACTCTGTGTGAAAAGGCCTGCAGCCGACTAAAATCGATTACCAAATTAGTTGGCAACTAATTTAAAAATTGATGAATTGGTCACGCCTGTTTCTCGCTCTAACTAGGAACGTTTTTACAGGAGTGCTTAGTGGAGAGTTAATGAAAGAGTTAATGAAAATCCCCAAGTGTGGGAGCATTTCACTCCGAGAAAATTTGCCATTTGTAAATCCAATCTTAGTGGGCAAAGGAGCACACCCTCCATGTCCTGAAGAGCAAACATGCCAGCATTTGGGAGCTAATGTTAAAAGCTGTCCTACTTTTTGACTTGAGCTGTAACCATCTCTTTTGAAATGCATGTTCTCTTAAATCACATTCCAACGGAACGTTTACAGTTGTAAACGTTGTATCGTCTTCTTACAGTTTTCTGTTTGCCTTGACTTCTCCACGAACATTTGGGAACACTTGCTGGAGAGCTGGACAAGGGTTACTGTTGAAAATGGGATGTTTAGCCAAAATCATTCAAAATGTAAATGTTCATAGAGAACAAGTTTGCCACTGTTTGCTGAATTTGAACACTCCTCACGTTTATGGCTGGAGAAACTGATTTATTTTATTTGGGTCTGTTAATTTTATTGCTTTTGTGTGTTTTTGTTCATTAACACAGTGAATTTTAAATAAGGTATTCACCTTTGTGTCTTCATTGTTAGTTTACATTTACAGCATTTAGCAGACACCCTTATCCAGAGCGACTTACAATTGGTACAATCTTACAGTCCAAGCAATTGTGGGTTAAGGGCCTTGCTCAAGGACCCAACAGTGGCAGCTTGGCAGAGGTGGGATTTGATCCCTGGACCTTCTGGTCCATAGTCCAGTACCTTACCCGCTAGGCTACCACAGTCCCCAGTTAGTTAACAAATGCATAAAACAACCTCAAGCAAAACAATGTTGATAGCTACATAAGCTTAATTTGGTTATTCAGCAAATCATAGTCCGAATAATCAATATTGTGTGTCCATAATCGTCAGATTATTCGATTATCAAAACAGTCTGCACTTGTAAGCATACAGGGTGTTTATAATTTAGATGCCTGCTGGAATCTAGAGGACAATGCAGTGGAACCCACAATCAAAATGTCCTCATAACCTGGAAATAGCAAGCTTAAATCCCAATATCAACCACAGGCAGCAGTAACTGCTAGTGTACGGAACATAACTGGTAATAGTACGGACAGTTTAGTCTTTTAAGCAGGAAAGATGGCATAGTTTGTGTTTGTATGCCATGATGTGGACAGTGTCTTCTTCTAAAGCTTCCTGCTGTCTGTGACTAATCCAAATACTTGCTTCTGTCACTGCACAGAGACGTTTTGTCTTTAAATTGAAATACTGCTAACGTTGTGCAGCTTCCTAAAAAGGTAGTTTTTTGTGTGTGTATACTGACAAGTGTTAGTGATGCAGTGAAATAAAAAACGTCTTGGCTGAAACTGAGATTTTTAATTATTTGTGGGACTCTGGTAGCCTAGTGGTTAAGGTACTGGACTTTGGACCAGAAGGTCCAGGGTTCAAATCCCACCTCTGCCAAGCTGCCACTGTTGGGTCCTTGAGCAAGACCCTTAACCCACAATTGCTTGGATTGTAAGATTGTATCAATTGTAAGTCGCTCTGGATAAGGGCGTCTGCTAAATGCTGTAAATGTAAATTTGTGTTAAGTTTTTTTTAATGACATGTAATTTAAAAAATATTGTATTATTGATGCATCATATGAAAGAGATTAATGATCGCCTTGTCTGATCTCTCTGGAGATCTTTCCACACAGCGGACCACTTTTGATTTTAATCTGGGGTGCTTACCAGATTTTAATTACTTTCAAATTACTTTCCATTGCAATTATATTTAAAGAGTTATTCAGACTTGCACACTCCAGACCCAGCTCCATATTGCCGGTGATTTCCACTTTCATTCGTGACTCAAGCTGATTTTTGGGACTTTGGTTCGAGGATAAGAGGAATGCCTTGTCATGATTGGAGGCTTTCAACTGAGGCTGTGGTAGCGCTGCACACTAGAATGTGTGTTGATACAGAGGATTCTGTGCCCTGGCCAATTCGAAAATCTGATTATGTCCCATTAGGATTCTGTTACGTTGCAATAAAAATATACACTCGCCAATCACTGTATTAAGTGCTCCTCGTTTCCTTGTCCATTTCAGCAGTTCCACTTACTATATACAAGCACTTTGTAGTTCCACACATACAGACTGTAGTCCATCTGTTTCTCTACATACTTTGTCATCCCCCTTTATTCAGTTCTTATAGGACCCCCACAGATCAGGTACTATTTGGGTGGTGGATCATTCTCAGCACTGCAGTGACACTGATGTGGTGGTGTGTTGTGCTGTTATGAGTGGATCAGACAGCAGTGCTGCTGGAGATTTTAAACACCTCAGAGTTCACTGGATGACTGAAATAGTCCCACCTGACCAAAAGATTAGAGGATGGCTAACACAAAAACTGTGCAGAACAGATGAGCTACAGTCTCTGACTGTAGACCTACAAGGTGGAACAAGAGTGCACAGTGAGTGAACATGGTGTTTAAGAACTCCAGCAGCACTGCTGTGTCTGATCCACTCACACCAGCACAACACCACCACATCGGTGTCACTGCAGTAGCGGTCGATCAACATGGGTTTTTAATGGACAACGCCGATATTTAGAGAGAAGGTCGTGCCGATACAATGCTGATATCATCCTTTTTTTTTCGCTGATTAAACTAATAATAATAAATGCAGCCTGTCTTTTTTTTTTCTTTTTATAAAAAACAAATAAAAATCAATTAAAAATTTTGTTGCACTTAACAATATTTATTTCCAGATAACCATCTTGTGTCTGGGGAAAAATAAACAATGTTAGAGCAGTGCACATGATAGCAGCATCTTTTTGCTTCACTGAATGTTCTCTCAGCATCTCTCTGCTTGTAGTCACTCAGTAGTCCCAGTTTATAAGCTGCAAGTTGTAATGCAGGAAACAAAGAAAAAAAAATTCGAATATCGTCCTCGTGAGCACAGATCGGCCGATAGCGATTAGCTCAAAACGACAATAATTGGCACGATTAATCGGTCTATCATTAGACTGCAGTTTTGAGAATGATCCACCAACCAAAAGCACCTGATCTGTGGTGTTCCTGTGGTGGTCCTGACCATTACAGAACAAAGTAAAGGGAACTAACAAAGTATGCAGAGAAACAGATGGACTACAGTCTGTACATTTAGAACTGCAAAGTGCATGTAGAAATGAGGACGTGTACCTAATAAAGTGAACGGTGAGTGTAAATTCTTATATTATATTGCCACTTTCTACATAGCAACAGCCTAGCAACCACTCAGCAACCACTCAGCAATTAGCTGGATTTGACAAGCCAAATTAAAGGTTATTCACAAACTTTTCCCCAATGTAGTTAGCACTGTAATTCATTTACATATTTTTCTTGAGCTGTACTTTTACTAAATGCATTTAAAATCAGCATTTATATGATGAAAACCTGGAAGTTTTATCCCCATCTGAAGTTCAGCAGGATGAACGGGTTTTATATCTAGAGAGAGTTTTATTCATAGCTCAAGTTTCACCAGGGTTCTTCCACAGGGAGCTTTCCTCAAACGATGGAGGGGGAAGTTTTCCTCTGATAGGGAGAGGTTTGTCCATAGACGATCAGTCACAAGGACGAGCTTTCCTTGGAACAGTTCACTAGGACTACAATCCCAGGCGTTGTCGGTGAGGTTGCTAATTCCAGCTGTATCATTCATTTAATCAAGGTTTTATTTCATTCTCTCTGATAAAGCACTTTGGAATTGCTGCTTACATTGAAAGTGTGCCGAGTAAATAAAGATTATATATGATTATGAAGGCCCCATCAACAATCCCGCACAGGCCTACACAGTGGAAATATCTCTCTGTTACTGAATTCTGCTATCAAACAGGTGGCACTACCCGCCTGCTAACATGTTGTAATCAAGTTCATGTTCATTGCTAAAATGGACATGCGCTATTGATTTGGTCTGCCAGAATTAAGCGTCCTACAGATAGACGGGTCTAGGAGATAAATTCTCGCTTTGTCTTGCGACTGCTTTCCAGATGCTATTCGGCTTCCTCTGAGAAGCTTTAGTGAGATAAGCCCTCTCCAAAGGCCTTATCAATATTACAGTACAGTCGGCTCGGCACATTGAGGTACACAGGTATGATTCATTGATTGAGCTCAAACTGTGAGTGTGGCCCATCAATCCTGCCCCGACAAAAGAACTCATTTGGCCCGAGGAGGGCATTAAGTCAATGGATTTAAAAAAAAATCTGCTGAATACACGCTCACCTGCCTTGTTGTTGATTTTGAGGGAACGGATGTTATCATTGCTGCTGGTGATTCCAAGATCTACCAAGGATGAGGAAAGAAAGAATTCAGGATAAGGGACACAGTGTTTGAGGGCACTGAACCCATCAACAGGTTAAAGAGTATTCAAAGCTGGGACAGTTGCTTAAAGCTTATAGAACCGAAGAAATCTTGTTCTGAGAAGAAACAGCAGCTGTTTGAAAAAACATGAGATATGACAACACTTAAGTGACCAACATCGGGTTTTCCAAGGAAAAAATGTACTGTGAATTTTCATAGTAAAACTGTGAACTGCTTGACAGTGTTAATGTGAACTTTCACAGTTTGACCATGAAGTTCACAGTTCTACTATGAACTTTTGATGGTAATTTGGCCACTTAATGGTTCTACTGTGAAATTTCATAGTACAACTGTCAACTTGGTGGACTATGAACTGGCCCTGAATTATTTCACAGTTGTACTATGAATTTTGGTAGTAATTTGGCCTCTTCATGGTCCTACTGTCAAATTTCACAGTACATTTTTTCCTGGGTTTGTTCTTTCACTATGAAAAGGGTTGAAAAAGTGATGCACCAAGTAAAATATGCTTGGCCAAAACCAAACTGGGAACAGCCGCTGCTTCGTTGCTTGAAACTACGAAATGTCACGAAATGGCAAAACTCTGCAGAGGGCTTTTAATTTGAAACGACAGATGGCGGGCGAAACGAAAGTGTAGAGCGATTAATCCCAACGGAGAGGGAGAAGGTAGGGAGAGGAGAGAACAGAGAAAGGTAGATTAACTTCAGTTAAGTTTAGAAAGAAATTACAGTTGAAAAGAACATTCGCAATGTAACGTAAAAAACCGTTGCACACTTACAAAGGACACGCGGCACGAGGATACACTTCATATCTCACTGTTCACTTCTTAACCGCGCCGCATTTTATCAGCACTACATTAAATTAAATCCATAAATGAGACCCCAGAAAGCCACAGTAGATCAGATGCGACTTAAACTTTACACAGATAAAGGCAGACAGTTTTATGTAAGCAAACAAAAGCTTAAGGCCAATTTAACTCGGCTACCATTACTACCAAGCATGTAAAGTGATGCTGAAACCAAATCACCTCAGGGAGAGTTTCCCTTTGAGAGAGCCCTAGAGCTCTTTAAAAACACACATATTAAGTGCTCGAGCCAGGCTGCAATTTTTGTGGGTAAAGATGTCATGTTTACAAATGGAAACTGAAAAAAATTCTAGAGGAAACACTGGCTTGCTTTTTAAATTTGCATTTTTTGTTTTCGTTCAATGATGCATAACATGAGCAGTGATTACAGATCGCTTGTCTAAATGTCTCTGGAGAGCATAAAATGACACCTCATGGTGCATCTCTATTACAAATGTTGGCTACAACCAAAAAAGAAATGTTTGGAGGAAAAAGGAGCATTCAAAGACAAGAACACCTTGTAAACTTTTGCTGGTGGGTGCATGTGGGTGGTTCTGTTATGGTTTCTGTGGTATCCATTGGCACTTGAAATACTGTGCAGATAGAGGGAGAAATTGGATTGACTGAACATCAATTTATCACAGAACCCATCTTAAATCATACCTCAAAATCACCTTGATCTACTTCAAATGAAAGATTAAGACTTTGTAATTCAGCAGTCCCCAGAGTTGAATTCAATAGTATTACTAAAAATTGTTAGTAGATCCTAAATATGCTGTTAAAGCAAGATTACCTAAAGATATTTCTGAACTAAAAGCAGTCTACAAAAAAAAGATACAGACCTTAATAACGAGAAAATCTAACAAAAGTCCTGAATGCTTCTCTTCAACCACATAGCATTATCAGGACACCTGCATACTTGCTGCTAACTATATGGCTTGGCAATCATATGCAAATAAAATAAGCCAAGGAACTGCGTCCAGGCAATGTTTTTTGCAGTTTTCAATTGTTCAGCTTTTGTGAACCTATGCCCACTGCAGAATCAGCTTTCAGGTTTCTAACAGAAGTGGAACCCAATGTGTAGCCCATTCAACTCGAGGTTCGACATGCTGTGCTTCCTAGAATGCTTTTTTTGCTCCCCACAGTTGAACAGAGTGGCTATCCGAAGTAAGAGCCTTCAGCTGAAATCAGTCTGACCATTTTCTGTTGACCTCTCTCATCAACAAGGCAATTCCATCCACAGAATTGATGCTCACTGGATTTTTTCTCCATTGCACCAAATCTCTAGGGACTGTGAAAATCTCAGGAGATCAGCAGTTACAGAAATACTCAAACCAGCCCATCTGGCACCAACACCGACAGCTTAGCATTTCTTGGAATTGAACCCTGGACATTCTGTTTAATAGTCCACTACCTTAACCGCTCCACCTCCATTGTCCCACGTTATGAGAGTTGAACATTTGTGAGAACGTGTGATAGAATATAATGGGAAACTATGAAGTCAATGTGTAACCACAATCTAGCCCTGCATAAAACTCTAGCACATGTGTTTTTCTGCAATTAGCAAGCATTAGCATAGGACACAGACCAGTGTGACAGCTGCCATGATAACTGTTGACTAATATAACATGTTTATAATATATTTTTCTATCACCATCATGAAACCCCTCAGAAAAGACATGCTACATAGACAGCAACTGGTACAACATGGCTACTCTTAAAGCAATCATATAAAGCACACTAGTAACTCCACAATGACATGAGATTCTTCTGAGAACTACATAAAACAATTCTGTTGGTAATTGATAGGACTTTCACTCACTCCTATATACAATATAAACACAACTAACATTCACGAATATCAATCACATGCCAACATGCAGAACTCAATCAGGAGCACAATAATTGGGCTGCAATTTCCTTCTCCGATTTGGAAACTAACAGGCCTGTGCCCTGTTCATCATTTCTATAAGCTACCACAGAAATTGCTCTTCAGTCTTGTCAACAGAACAAAGCATGAGTCACCAATAAAAAAAAAAAATCTGTACTGACACATACAGCCTTTCAGCCTTTGACTTGGCTTGAAGTTGGTGATTTGTTTGGCAGTCTTACTTTTAAACAGGGTTTCATACAGAGAAACACATTCTTCCAAATGATGCAATACTGACTTGGATCTATGCAAATCAAGTACACATTGATGCAGTGTTCCAGTGCCAAGAACCAGTGAGTGCAGTTACACGCACTTAATCCAATAACTGCAGAAAAATCAGATTTTGTCAGTAATGAGTCAGAGTTTCAAAGTTTTCCCAAAAGTGTTAGCCGTTTCGTGTGTGCTGCAATTAACTCCAGGGTTGCCAGATCCACCATAGAAATAAGCATTAGGTTTATGCAAAAGAGAATAGGAGGAAAAAAAAGGGAAAAAGTGGACCTGGCAACCTTCTTGAATTCCAGTCAACGAAACTGGGGTATTTGAATACATGCACTGAAACCCAGTATTGGAGCTGATATTGACACTGACATCATCTGTAAATCTAATTCACTGATGTTTTTTTTATTAGAGATGCACCATAATTTCAGCCGCCTAACATTGTCAAATGAAAATGGTATTGCTAACCAATGTCAGGTTGGCTCATACAGCGAGGATAAACCTGGACGATAAACAGACCTTAGGAAACAAAGACGTGAACTGTCCAGGGCTGGGTGACAACATGAGAAAGCCTGGCATGGGGCGGCATGCATGGCATTTAATTAGACCTATTTAAGGGTCAACAAATAACACCTTAAAAATAAATTTAATGGCAAAAAAATTAGAACCTAATTAAAAACACTTCCTTCACTCTCCTGCGCCAGTCAACACAGACACCTTCAGTCCAGCAGCAAATAATGGCCATGTGGAATCACTGCACAGTATCCAGAGACAGACTCATGATCTATATTTCCTACTAATACAACAGTTTATTATGTATTATTCAACAAACAAAATTTATAATGCAAGTAAAAATAGACATCTTTTGATTTCGGCACATACCATTGGTTTTGTTCAGTTTCTGAGTTTTTATCTACTGAATGTGTGTGATATTGAATGCTCTGACATTGGTAACGCACATTACACAGAAGCCAAACGATCTCACAGCACAAGATATGATATTGGCACAGCTTGCAGAGATTAAGCTCAGTTACTGAGAGGACTACTAGCCCAAAGAATGGATCCAAACATAGAATTCTTTTAGCAATCACAGTCAAAAAGACCAAATGGCAAAGGAAAAATGGATAGAGAGAAAACACCAGTTGATGAGCTGAAGAGTTTGTTGGAGCAGAGGTTAAAACTCAACCTTTGCATTATTAATCCAGAGACCTAATGACTATGGTTGTCAGTTTGGCTCACAACGTTACAAATGAACCATTTATATATTCTATCCCTATAAATAAGGGCAATCTAACAGCTTTGTTTGCAAAAGGGAACTTTGAGCGTTCCTTCTGTTTCCTTCGTCTTCCTAGCACAGTGTGATGAAGTTTCAGGGCATTTGGACGGAACACGACTTGGCTCACGTCACCGGTCTGCTGCAGCAACTTTCTGAGTAATAAAACCTCCACTCAGACACAGTTCTGTTTCCCTCTTGCATGGTAGAGAAATACATCTGCCCTCTCAAAGACTCACTCTGAAGCTTGATTGCTTGTTTTTAGGTCAAGGGAACATGGATGCAGAGGTAAATGTAGAGGTTTTTATGCTAGAAGGCATTTGTTTGTGTTTTTTTTTTTTTCCTCTTTTTTGTACAGGACTTAGTTCATCAAATATAAATGCCTGTCTACTTCAACCAGTCACTGTTGGGCAGGATCATCATGCATCACTGCTTCAGACTCGTTTACACAGTGAAAACTGGAAAGAAATGTGTTGTATTCTGAGAAGTAAATCAAAATTAATACTTGCAGCACAAGGAGCTTTTCCTCTTGCAATCCAGGAGATTGACCAGATGAATGGCTCGGCCAAAAATTCTGATTTAAAAATCACTAGGTGATAGTGTTACCATATTTTAACAGACAACTCCAATTAGTTTAACTCTCCTCTTTACAGATTTAGTATCAGCAATATTTTACATATATAAACCTTCCATGCTAGCTTGAGGATCTATGCTACAAACTCCAACTGTGCTCATAGGAGTAACTTTATTTGGAGGCAGTGACAGTTTAATGGAAAAAGCAAATGAAGGATAGAGGCTACAAGATGCACCTCAGTTAGTTCTGGGCTAAAGCCAGTCAGAGTAACATAAAACTTCATCTAATGTGGCAAGACATCAGCCTGATCATTATGATTATGTATACCACCAAAACAGGAGCGCTATCTGTCAGCAGTACGACGCCTTTAGGAGACCATCTTACTATGAATACATTAACGTGGGCTGAGGAACCATCTGCTCACCAAGCATGCCGCTCATGGCTAATGAGGACGAATCCGCATATGAGAACTCCTACCATGCACTAGGAATGTGGTTAAATCTGCTCACCATCAGGTTAAAATAGGAGGGGAAGCTTGCATTCGCATGGAAATAATCAAACCAGTGGAACCCACTCCTTCCACCTTCTCTCACACAAGACAATTATATGGCCCTATGACTCCACGGTGGGGAGAATACGGACGGAACCGTGGAACTGAGGAATAAAAACAGACTTGGGATTGATTAGGGGACTGAATTTTGAATTTTCCACTCATGTTCCTTTGGGCCCTTGACTAAGCTTGGCCCAGTTCTCTTAAGCCCCTGTACGCTTGCACACAAACATCTATAGGTTAGGGCCATGAATGCAGTTGGTCAGACTATGAGGTACTGGCACAACCTATAAAGGGCATTATCAACAGAGATAGAGTTAAGTATAACTGGTCAAAAGTGGAACGTCACAAAGGGGCAAAAGGTCTGGCAAATCAGACCTCAGTGCCACTGAAAACTTGGGGAATTACTTGGAAGAGATGAAATGCCAAAAAAAGTATTCAAACTCTTGATTGTCCACCCAATTGTTATGGGTGGGCCAAATCTACCAGTAACCCCAAGACACTAATGGAGCTTACTTGGAGCAATCCTTACACAGACTGGACTGCCACTGCTAAGATAAGAAAGGTGTTATCAAGTATTAGAGCTGTAATAACCCATGGTCCTTCTATGAGCAGGTACAATAGCTATTATAAATATGACTGCAGTGGGTCAAATAGCTGCTCTAATACAATTTCCACATGAAAGACGTGTTCCACCCAGTTCGTCGTGCTTTCAAATTACTACTGAGAGATCAGTAAGACCTCACTGGATCAGTGTTAATGATAGAGTGAATGTGCAGAATAGCACTGCATTCATTCAGAAATGTTGTTAACATTATGACACCTTTATTAAACGTCCATAAAAATGGATATTATGAAAGAACATGCAAGAGCAGTGTTTGTAATCAATATCACTGTGACCTCACAACATAACATCCATCAGACTAGACTTTCAAACACACCAGCACTGCTGCACCAGCAAAACGTAAATTTAGTGTTGAACCGATACCGACACAAACACAGTATCGGTAATAGAGAGCACCGATACCATGAAGTGGTTACTAACGCACTTTTCAAAATCAGTAAATACTATTATTTCAAGCTGATTATATCTGGGAAAGAAAACACTGGTTTTACCAAAATAAAGGCACACCAATCTATGAAAAGTGGAACGATATACATATCAGGATTTATAGGCATCTATCGAGTAGTTAAGTTAGATAGGGTTGGTATCCGAACTTAGTATCAGCAGATACTTGAACATCAGGCATCGGTATCAGTGGCATCATCGATAAAGGTGGCATCAGTGCCTCCCTTGTACAATTAATGTTTCCTCAGTTATCTGCAAACTGTAGAAGATATAGCGATAGAGATTTTGTGGCCTGGTTTAGAGCAGGTTTCCATTCCACTTTGGCAATTTCCTTCATTTATGTTCATACTTATTTAATTCTGACACATCTACATTTACAGCATTTAGCAGACACCCTTATCCTGAGTGACTTATAAGTTATACAGTCTTATTGACCAAGCAATTGTGGGTTAAGGGTCTTGCTCAAGGGTCTTGCTCAAGGACCCAACAGTGGCAGCAAGGCAGAGGTGGTATTTGAACCCTGGTTTTTGGTCCATAGTCCAGTACCTTACCCACTAGGCTACCACTGTACAC
>JAJAGP010001337.1:36106-86144 GCA_025084515.1 Ancistrus triradiatus
CAAGAAGGTTGTCTGTCTGGATGGCTTTTGAGCTTGTGGAACTTGACGCTGTCGAGTTTTTCAAAGCGTTTGCCGCAGTGCTCACAGGTGTAGTTGTAGTGCGCCTCGGATGTGTGCTTCTTCATGTGCCAGTTGAGGGACGCCCGCTGACGACACTGGTAACCGCAGATCTCACACCTGCAATGATCAAACCCCTATTGTTAAAGTCAAATATTTCTAAATAACCTTCTGTATTGAATAGTACAGGATTATGTGTGACAAATTACAACATTTCTGTAAATATGATTACAAGTAATGAGCTTGCAAAGTGGCGTTACTCAGCCAGAGTAGTTTACCGACTGGTTACTTTCTTAGGTACTCCTGTTTAACAGCTCATTAATGCAAATATCACACTGCAGCAACTCAACGCATTTAAGTATGTAGTCATGGACGAGACAACCTGCTGAAGTTCAAACCGAGTATCAGAATGGCGAAGAAAGGTGATCGGTGACCTTGAACATGGCATGGTTGTTGGTGCTAGACGGGCTGGTCTGAGCAGTTCAGAAACTGATGATCTACTGGAATTTTCATGCACAGCCATCTCTAGGGTTTACAGAGAATGATCCAAAAAAGAGAAAATATCCAGTGAGTGGCAGTTCTCTGGGTGAAAATGTAACCACTTGTTACAACCAAGAGCAGCATCTCTGAACATACATGTCAAACATTTAGACACTGCTGACCTACTGGGATTGTCACACACCAGTGAGTGGCAGTTCTCTGGGCCAAAAAACCTTGTTGATGCCAGAGATCAGAGGAAATTGGCCAGACTGGCTCGGGCTGATCGTTACAACCGAGGTATGCAGAAGAGCATCTCTAAATGCACAACATGTCAAAGTTTGAAGCAGATGGGCTACAGCAGCAGAACAACACACCGGGTGCCACTCCTGTCAGTTAAGAACAGCCAACTGAAACTACAACTCACACAGGCTCACCAAAATTGGACATTAAAAGATTGGAAAAACATTGCCTGTTGTTATAATGTTATGAAAAATTCTACAGAGATTAGGTTATATGTCTTCCATTAAAACTGGTTGAAAACAGTAGAACAGAATGAAACAGAATATAGAGAGCAGTGATGGGGGGGGGCAGATCTGGCCAGTCTGGTCATCCCCAATACTAGAGATGTTTCTAACATCTATAAGGGATAGGACTTCCCTTGGTCTGGCAGAAGCTCACCTGTGGCATGAGTGCAACTGCCCGGAACCCCTCCCTGCCTGTGGATTCCTGCCAGACTCATCCAGTCGATGATATTGGCGTAATGTAGGTGAGTGCAGACAGGTGATGTTTTTCTATGTATAATCCATGCTTTAAATAAAGCTATTGTATTATTCTTATGTCATTGTTAGTGTGATTTCTATCGCATCCTGCACTGGCCAGGATCGCGGGCTGGGTAATACACCTGGTCTGATCAGTGTCGATTTCTGCTGCAACATTTGGATGGTAGGGTCATATGATGCCATAAACAACATGAAAGCATGGATCCATCTTGCCTTGTTCAGGCTGGAAGTAGAAAAATATTGTGTGGGACATTTTCACACTTTGAGCCCCTTAATACCAACTGAGCACCATTTAAACGGCATTATAACCAGTGTACTTTCTGATGGCTACCTCCAGCAGGATAATGCGCTATGTCACAAAGCTCAAATCACCTCAAACTCTTTTCTTGAACATGATTGTGAGTTCACTGTACTCAAACAGCCTCCAAAGTCACCAGATCTCAATCGAATAGAGCACCTGTGGGATGTGGTGAAACGGAAAATTTGCTTCATGAATGTCCAGCCAACAAATCTGCAGCAACTGCGTGATGCCATCATGTCAATATTGGTGAATCTATGCCACCAGAAAGTGTACCTAATAAACTGACCGGTGAGTGAATATTATAATAAGCGCCTTTGCAATTAAGCAATAATACACTCGAGATTGTACTTTAATGGGAGATACTGGCACGGGTGTACTGTGGTGTGCCAATATCACACATTAAAGCATGACCTCGAGTGTATTATTGTGATTTTTATTGTTAGATTTTAAGATAGAGGACAGACGAAGTCGTTCATTATTTGAACCATTTCCCAGAAAAAGGCTCAAACATAGACAGCATAAAAAGGTCTTAAAGAGAACAAGATAAACTCACTGTAATGGTGTCTCTCCTGTGTGAGTACGTCTATGCACCTCTAAATGATTCTTGCGCTTAAAGGACTTCCCACAGGTCTCACAGATGAAGTCTCGCACTCCTGCGAATAGCAATGTCACATCATTTACAGACACATAGGACTAAAAGAAAAATTTGCATAACGCTAATTGAGATATAACAAAAAGTGCTGGATTTCTGCATTAGTTACAGGTATGTACTGTTTAATGCAGAAGTTGTTAAAAATGTAATAAATTATAATGGGAAATAAAAATCTGTCTTTTAAATACAGACATTAAGTACAGCAGCCGTACACAAATCAAAATGGCAAAGACAACGTAGAGTGCTGTATGATGTTACAGTAATATACTGAACTCTGATTACCATATTTTACTTAATAATATTGCAGATTCCCAAGTTCATTTATTATTTATGTACTGGCAGCATATTATTATTTTGCTGCACTCTTCTGCCCATCTGGTCACATAAGTCGATCCATGAGGGGCTGACTATCCAGAGCAGGGGTCAGGCAGCAGACAGACCGGCTTAACCAACTGTCTGCTGGTAGCCATGCACCGTCACCCAGAACCCACATTATTGAAACTGTGTCATAAAAGCCAATCTTGACCCTTGTTGATATCTAATTATAGACCAATTTCAAATCTACCGTTTCTGTCCAAAATCTTAGAAAAAGCCATCTATCAGCAGCTCTGCAGTTACCTCCAAGGGAATGATATTTATGAAACATTTCAGTCTGGCTTCAGGCCCCATCATAGTACTGACACAGCTTTAATTAGGGTACTAAATGACTTGTTAATGTCTTCAGATAAGGGATGTGTTTCCTTTCTTGTTCTGTTAGATTTAAGTGCAGCATTTGACACTATAGATCATGATGTTTACTAAACAGACTAGAAAATACTGTAGGTATTAAGGGATTAGCACTTTCTTGGTTTAAATCCTACTTAACCGACCGGTACCAGTTTGTTCATATAAATACTCTAAGGTCTAAGCTCTCAAAAGTGAAGTATGGCATGCCTCAGGGGTCAGTGCTTGGCCCGCTTTTATTCTCTCTGTACATGCTGCCACTAGGCTCAGTTATTAGTAAACATGGCATTAGTTCCACTACTATGCAGATGATACACAGCTGTACATATCAGCCAACCCTAATGACAGCCTTACAATCAACAACATTGAGGACTGTATAAAGGAAATAAATACTGGATCTCATTTAATTTTCTCTTACTTAACTCAGATAAAACTGAGGTTCTATTAGTAGGACCCAAGGCTGGGAGAGACAGGTTGGCTACATCTATTCTAAATCTTGATGGCTGTCCAGTATTGCCCAGTCTATCTGTAAAAAACTTAGGTGTCATATTTGACTCTGATCTCTCCTTTGATGCACACATTAGCAGGATCACTCGAATTGCTTTCTTTCAATTACGTAATATCGCTAAACTTAGAAATATCCTCTCTTTTAGTGATGCGGAGAAACTGGTTAATGCGTTTATAACCTCAAGGTTGGATTTCTGTAATGCCTTACTTACTGGATACTCTAGTAAATCTATAAATAAACTTTAATTAGTTCAGAATGCAGCCATCCAAGTGATATTTGAACTACAAAATTGTATCATATCACTCCTGTTCTATCATCACTGCACTGGTTACCAGTCAAATTCCGCATTGATTAGAAAATACTTCTTATAACTTATAAAGCTCTACATCGCCTGGCCCCACATTATCTGAGTGACCTCTTAGAGTTTTACAATCCAGCTCGTCTACTTCATTCAGGTGGCAGGACTTCTTTTAGTTCCTAGAAATAAAAAAGTCACAACAAGGGGAAAGGCTTTCTCATACATGGCCCCCCAACTATGGAATAACTTCCCACTTTCGTTCGAGATTCAGACACTCTCCAAATTTTTTAAGTCTAGCTAAAGACTACTTATTTTACGCAGGCTTTTTGACTATATTTAGACCAGGTTGCATGGCTTGGGTTGCTGGGGCCGGGTCTGGAGTCAATGTCTGGCCTGCCTGCCTTGTCCGCTTGCCGGGAGTGTCGGGTGGGCGGTCTGGCTACTAGGCTTCGGTCCTCTGAATCTTGACTCATGCATCCTTGCCTTAGAATAAGGGCAGAGCTTGGGGGTTCATAGTCAAAGAGTCTTATGGTGATCAGAGACATTGGTTGCTGTCTTCTGCCGCTCGGGGGTTGCCAATGTCCTCATGTGATCCCTCTTGGTGGCTGTGTTTCCTCTCCAGTTCTCCTCTTTCAGCTTTCTAGCTATGCTGCGATAGCTATGCTGCCGGGGTCTCATGCTACACTTGGCATCAGTGATTGACATGCATCAGTGATTTTAAAAACCTGTGCTTCTAATCAATAACTAACGACATTTTCGTTTTCCTCTCCGAGCTGTGTTCCGGCAGTTCCGCCCCACCATGATGGTCTCTGATGGGCTCCACTTGCCTATTCACATTTTATTCGACCATGACTCCATGACTCCATGACTTTAGTTTCGCTCCTTAGATTTATCATCTACGCTACACGCCGCCCAAGGAGGGTGGGTCCCTTGTTGAGTCTGGTCCTCCCAAGGTTTCCTTCCTAGACACTAGGAGTTTTTCCTTGCCACTGTCCCCTAGGGCCTTGCTCAACTTGGGATTGGACTAGTATTAGGAGATAATCTAAACGTGTAAAGTTGCTTTGGACAATGCTCGCATTGTAAAACGCTATATAAATAAAAATCTGACTTGACTTGACTTGACTACTTGACATAGTTGAGGCAGGAGCTAAAACTCAGAAGTCTGTCATTCACTCAAATCTTACAACACCTGCTTGCTTTTAGCTCACGTCTGGAACTTGAACTACAGAACTGTTCTAATTGTGTTGATGTGTTTAGTAACTCTTGTGGAATGACGTGGTTTGTGTATGACTTTTTACTACTTATTTGTAACAGCTGTTACAGTGGAGAAAAAGAGTATTTAGTCAGCCACTGATGTGCAAGTCTCCTACTTAGAAAGATGAAAGAGTCGGTTAATATTCATCATAGGTACAACTTCAACTATGAGAGACAAAATAGAAAAAAAATCCAGGATATCACATGTAGGATTTTTAAAAGAATCTATTTGTAAATTAGGCAGAAATAGTATTTGGTCAATACCAAAAGTTCCACTCAATACTTTTGCAACATAACCTTTGTTGCATGACAGAGGTCAAACGTTTCCTAAGTCTTCACGATGTTTGCACACACTGTGGCCTGGTATTTTGTTGGCCCCCTTCCTCCATGCAGGATCTCCTCTATGCAGTGATGTTTTGGGGATGTTCGCTGGCTTAACACGGACTTTCAAACTCCACAAAATTTTCTATGGGGTTGAGGTCTGGAGAACTGCTAGGCCACTCCAGTACCTTTGATAATGCTTTTTATGTAGCCCCTCCTTCATTCTTCCTTAACACGGATCAGTCGTCTGTCCCTTTGCAGAAAAACAATCCCCAATCATGAGGTTTCCCACCCCCATGCTTCACTAGAATGGTGTACTTGGGAATGCAACTCCGCATCTTCCTTCCTCCCAAACGAAACGGTTAGTTTTTAAATTATTACCAAAAGGTTCTATTTTGGTTTTCAATGTGACAACATGTATTCTCCAAACCGCTTCTGGGATCATCCAGATGCTCTCTGACACACTGCAGACGGGCCTGGCTGGACATGTACTGCGTTAAGCAGGGGGACACCTGCCAACGGCAGATCCGAGTCCCTCTCTGCGTATGGTGGTACTGATGGTAAGCCTTTGTTACCTTTGGTCCCACTCTCTGCAGGTCATTCATCATGTCCCTCGTGAGTTCTGGATTTTTGCTCACTGTTCTCATGATCATTTTGACCCCACGGGATGAGATCTTGCATGGAGCCCCAGATTGAGGGAGATTATCAGTGGTCTTGTATGTCTTCCATTTTCTTACAATTGCTCCCACAGTTGATTTATTCACACCAACCTACTTGCCTATTGTAGATTCACTCTTCCCAGCCTGCTGCAGGTCTACAATTTTCTTCCTGGTGCCCTTCGACATCTCTTTGGTTTTGGCCATGGTTGAATTTGGAGTCTGACTGTTTGAGGCTGTGGACAGGTGCCTTTAATACAGATAATGAGGTCAAACAGGTGCCATTAATACAGGTAACGAGTGGAGGACAGAAAATCTTCTTAAAGAAGTTACAGGTCTGTGAGAGCCAGAAATCTTGCTTGTTTGTGGCCAACCAAATACTTATTTTCCACCATGATTTACAATTAAATTCTTTAAAATTCTTTAAAAAAATTTTTTTTCTTCATGTCTCTCATAGCTGAAGTGTACCTATGATGAAAATTACAGGCCTCTCATCTTTCTAAGTAGGAGAACTTGCACGATCAGTGGCTGACTAAATACTTTTTTAACCCACTGTACATAGTGTTCGTACATTTATGTGCCTGTCCTATTGTAAGCAGTACTCATTTGTTTGTCCCCCACTACCTGTGTATTCTCTCTAACCTAGAACTATATAAGCTGGTTCACATTCACTTGTTGAGTATCTGATTCATCTGGTTGATCTTCCGTGTTGTTCGTAATACCGTCCGTCAATGCATTTAGGCCTCCATCAAACAAAAGTATCAGATTCATCATACCATCCTCTAAAGTGTTACGGCTTTACCCTACACAGGTAAAGTACTTTACTATATTTTGCATAATTAGTGTGAATTTCATAAAATTAATAATGCAGTGGCATTAGGGATGCTGTGTAGGTGGTAGTGTTCCTCTCGTGTTCTCAACGGCATCACTGACGGATTGACTTATTATTTGCATGCAGTTTTCCTGCAAAAATACACTTTATATTTACATTACAGTAGCCTACAAAAACAATAAGAGACTTATAATATTTGTATTTGATAGTCTTACAATCTAAGCAACTGTAGGTGAAAAGTCTCACTCAGGAACCCACAAGTGGCAGCTTGGCAGAGGTGGGATTTGGATTCTGGACCTTCTGGTCTATAGTCCACACTTTAAACACTAGGCCACCACAGTCCCACCCCAGAACTTCATTTAGTAGCACTAATGTTCACTGTTGATGGTCATGAAAAATGAATGCAAAAAGTTAGGTATGCCCAAATCAAGTAACTGTATATTAAACACATAAGCCTAAGAAGCTTGCGTGTGTGTACCTGAGTGAATGATCATATGACGATGTAGATGGTTAGAAAGGTAGAACTTCTTCCCGCAGCCTGGATGTGGACACACTTTCGTCTTGCCTTTCCGGTGCACCAGGTTCACATGGTTCTGGAGGAGATATTAACATTTACGGCATTTAGCTACTTAGATGGCATGGTGACAGTTTATTAGCCACCTAGTCCTGGTGGTGCCTTTTGGGCCAGGTCCGGCATCACACAAACATGATCAGTTGGAAATTATCTTCTGCCACTGTAACAGTTGCAGCTATGGTCTAATGAACCCATCCAGGATGTAAATGATGTGGTTAAAACAAAAACAAAAAAACCCACTACGAGCTTTAAACATAAAAACTAATTCTCTTTTTGAGAATCTAAATTTTCTATTAACTCCTTTGAGAAAATCTGTGTCTGGTTTCTGTATATGCAAAACCCTGCTTACTTCCAATACAGACAGTGTTACAAAAACTCATTTGTCACTTGAGTACTTACACCTTGTTTCTATACTCATTATTTATTTTAACACATCCACTTACCATACAGACTTTGTAGTTCTACAGACTGTAGTCCATCTGTTTCTGTACATTTGTTAGTACTTTTTAATTCTGTTCTCTAATGACCAGAACCCCCACAGATCATGTACGATTTGGGTGGTGGATCATTCTCAGCATTACACTGACACAGACATGGTGGTGGTGTGTTAGTGTGTATTGTGCTGGAATAAGTGGATCAGACACAGCAGTTCTGGAGTTTTCAAACACATCAGTGTCACTGGACTGAAAATAGTCCACCAACCAAAAATGTCCAGCCACCAGCATCCTGTAGACAACGTCCTGTGAGTCATCCTCTAATCCTTCATCAGTGCCAACACAAACTGTACAACAACAAATTACCTACTGTATCTGACTTTACATATACAAGGTGGAGCAATAAGGTAGACGTCGAACACACATCAGTCCACATCAGTATCACTGCACTGCTGAGAATGATCCACCACCCAAATAGTATCTGATCTGTGGTGGCCCTTAGGGTAAAAGGAACTAAAAGTATGTAGAGAAACAGATGTACTACAGTCTGTAATTGTAGAACTACAAACTGCCTTTATATGGTAAGTGGATCTGATAAAACAGACAATGAGTGAAGAAACAAGGAGGTGTACCTAATAAAGTGATCAGTGAGTGTACGGGGGACTTTATGATTGGTCTTCCTGTCTGCATGTTATTTACAGATTAGATGGAGCTTTGCCTGTCTAAATTACATCACAATTAACCACTGACTACTGAGTTACTGAAGTGGAGGCGGGATTAACGTGGGTTAAGCAATTAAAACAGCTCATACATTATAGCAGGAAATAAAAGGCTGAACTGTATATTTTGATTTTAGATTCAGTATTTTTTGTTAGCTTATTTAGATATTTTAAGATGTATTATTTAGTTTTTTTTATATTATCAGTAATTTTATGTAGACAAGCTGGATGTATTTTGTTCAGGATACATAGTGACACCTGCTGACAGAAGAGAGAATCACAGTCTTAAAGGCAGAAAACAACATGGTAACTTTTGCTTTCATCCTTAAGTGTTTCAAATTTTATGAAAGATACAAATATATGAATTACTGTATTGTACAGTACAGTACTAAAGGTATTCATAGTGTGTTTTAATTAATATCCTTGTTAAAAAAAAAACACTTTGTGCAAAGTATCTAAACTACTATGTGACTATGATAATGTCCAGTCATCATCCATTTTGGTCAAAGTCAATGGTGCATACCTGTATATTGTTTGGGAAGGCATTAGAACACACTACTAGTTTTTGAAATGGCATTTGCCATTTTCTGGACAGCTTCCATTTTCTATCACGCAACACGAACACACAACTATCACAGAATCAGTTCATGTCTGCCTTTTATTTTATTTCAGTCAACTTTGAGCAACATGTTTATGTTCAGTTTTTGAATGATTGTTATCATTGTATCTTTGTTAACTAAGATACCTTTTTTGTAGTTTTAGTTAATAATGAATACAAAAAATAATCTAATAAAATGCTTTTCGACCTATATATAATAGTAAACTAAAACATTATCCATTAAACACAGCAAAATGTCAGAACCTGGACACAACAGACATAAGGGAAGTAACACAAAGATGAGAAGTTAGTTGATGGCTAATGATGCCTGAAATGCATAAATACACAAAGACTAGACATTGTGGCAAATTATCCATTTACACACAGCTAGTTCCTCTTCCTGTAAACTATTTTCTGTCCACTAGGAAAGAAAAAAATAGGTCACTTAAAACATACCAAGTATTGTTTTGTACCATTTTAATTCAAGAATTGCACTTTAACACCTTACAGTCTTTATATGATTCCAAAAACTGTGTTAAAAATGTAATAAATATTCCTAAACCCTACAGCAGAAAAACCTTGAACGTCATCCACAAAATTGGAAAACTTTCAAAAATGTAGATACAATGGTACATTGGTTCTCATTGTTAATTCATTCCAGAATGCTTGCTGAGAACCAAAACCGATGAGTACCGAGCAACTTTTTCCCATAAGGAATCAAGTAAATTGAATTAATCTGTTCCAGACCCCCAGAAAATCCACACAGTATAAGGCATTATATGCATTAATGGAGTTGTACTGTACAGGTGCTCGATGGGGATATGTTTCGACAAATCCATCAGAAATTAAATGTATCATAATCTGAGGAAAAATCTCATGTAACTTAGTGAGTCATGGATTGAAAGTGCAAAACACTTACTCTATTGGTTAACTAACTGCAGCCTGTGTTCTGGAGCTTTCAATTCCTGTTTTGCTTTTGGTTGGCTCTTATAAACTACCCTCTATAAGACCTAAGGAGACTTCTTTGCACAAATACAGTACTGTAGATGTAAAAATAAAGAAAAACACGATAAACACAGAGGAGATCTTCTCTGACAAGTGCTATTGTGAATCTGAATCACTGACCGAATCGTGAATCGCGAATCGAGTTTTGGCTGAAACGAGTCGCGTTGCTTGACTCGTACAAGTGCCGAGTACTAAGCAAACGACAAGAACAGAGACGTTTTTCTAGTCAAAATGTATCAAGAACCGAATTCGACAACTTCCAAGTTGGTGTAGACCCGAGGTACCACTGTATTTTATTTGGAAATATAAAGTCCTCTGCCACTTTATTAGGTACACCTGCTCATTAACACAAATGACTAGTTAGCCAATCAACTGGCAGCAACTCAATGTATTCATGGTCAGGACATGGTCAGGACAGCCCGCTGAAATTCAAACCGAGCACCAGAATGGGGAAGAAAGATGATTTAAGCGATTTTGATCATGGCATGGTTGTTGATGCTAGATGAGCTGGTCAGAGTATTTCAGAAACTACTGAGCTACTGGGATTTTCATACACAGACATGTCTAGGGTTTACAGAGAATTGGTATAAAGGGGCCCAAAGTGTGCCAAAATATTCCCCACTCCATTACACCACCACCAGCAACCTGAACTATTGATACAAGGCAGGATGGACCCATGCTTTCATGTTGTTTACACCAAATTCTGACCCTACCTGAGCATTTCTGGTGGTCATGTCCATCCTTTCTGAAGGCAACTCAGTATTAGCAAGGTGTACCTAATAAAGTGGTCAGTGAGTGTATACTGATGTCTTGCTTTTTGCGTTAGACACACAACATGATGACGATAATCAACAAAGAACCTAACAGTCAAAATGTAATACACACAATAATGAATGTAAAGATAAATTTATCAAAGAAATGACATCAGTGTGTTTATTGTTTTGTCTTGTCAACTACATTTCATTTTTTAATACATATCCTTTCCTGCATTTCAGGCCTGTAACGCATTCCAAAAAAGTTGGGACGGCGGGCTATTTAGGGCTAGTAATGAGGTAAACACAGCTCCTGTGGCTTGGAGGGAAGAGCCAGCTGCAGATGTAAGCGTTGGGTCAGTAAGCAATGCCTTTAGTCACACATGAGCTCGGCTTGTAATCGCATAGGGGTGTCTAAGAAGCTAAATGTTACATGTAGATTTATAGCTTGAAGTGTCAACTGCCCTCACCTGGAAGCTGCTGATGGCGACGTACACCTGGCTGCAACCCTCGTATGGACAGTGGAACATTTTCAGCATGCCATCCGCCTCAATAACCGGACCTCGGCGCCCTCTTTTAGACCTAAAGAGTGCAGACACGCACAATAAGCTTTTTCAGAATGAAATAATATTGTCCCATATGGCTGTGTTTACAGGGAGATTTTGTGTAGCTGTCAAAAACACAAACACACACTGCAGTGGAGTTTAATGAGAATGATTTATGGACACAATACACGACGTTTAACATCCACATTACTTTTTGTGAATGACGTTGACCAGTCATTACCACTGTCACATAGTAGTTTAGATAAAATGAATGGCTAACGGAAAAACAAGTTACTGCTCTTCTCGTTCCATATCCAATCAATGAACATGTTTTATCGTTAACATTTCTTTGTTTGTCTGCGGTTTTACGCCATGTCTACCTTTCGTTAATATTCATGGCAGATTCTTAAGGCAAGTTGATCATTTTACTGCTGCTCAGGGGATCTCTTAATTGGGCTACGATTCCTATGTGGGTAAGATACTTCTTAACTTTGCTTATATTTTCTTGTTTTGGAATTCTCAGACTGTCCAATTCTCTAATTCTTGTTTTTAGTGGCATTCAGTGATGATGTGTTTTATCGATTATAATGGTGTGACAGCTATTTTATATATAGCTATTGTATATTTTTCCAATCTTGGCTGAATTTTGGGTATTCTGCCATGATATGCTTTAGTGTTGTGATTGAACTTGGGCCGCAGTCACATTACATAGTTGCCTCTTCCTTCAATAGGAGTTGGTGAGTGATTCTGGTATGACCAATTCTGCACCTGGTGAACCACACATCTGCCTGTATGTCTTTTAGTTCATTCTCCCACATTGGGATTTACCTCATTTAGTTTGTCTCCAGTTTGGCTAGTTTTGTCTAGGTGGGAGTAGGTCACTCTTGTATGTACAATGTGGCATCTGGAATATGTAACCTGGTCCGACCAATTCTCATGGCATGTTCACTCTTGTATCAAAGACCTGCGTTGATTTATAGAAGCAATTCTTGCCTGGAAACAAAGTGATTTTTATTCACGAGTCGTTAAACACGCAGGCGTGTTCGTTTCGTCTTTCGGCCACAATTCTGACGAGACTTTTATGTACACGGGGATTTTTGCCACAGCTGGTAGACCAGTATGGCCATACACTTCGATACACCTGCAAATTCAGCTACTTCCTTGACACTATGGCCTTGGCACAGCCAAATGCAACCACTCCTTTTTGCAAATCCATTTTTCACACATAAAATGAGACATTCTCTGCACTGTACCACCTCTTCACAATCTAGGAATCCCATCGCACACCCCACAGATATTTAGAGTCTGATCATCCTCATGCAATCTGCAGGAGCCCTGAAGTTACTACCACCTTGAACATGTAAGAATGAAACTAGGCTACCCGATTAACAATTTTTTCGCAAAAGAAGAGGGTCTGAACAAACTAAAAGGTTTGAAAATGAAGGCAATGACCCAAATATTACATCATTATGGCTCACACAGACCTGCTGAAGGATCGCTGCATCTCTTTCTGATCGTGTTTCTCCTCACTGGGCTCCACGTGTTGCTTCTCGATCAGGTCTGAAAACAACAGAACATCCCCATTACATTAGAAGGACTAGACAGCACATTGCCTGGTTCACATGTCTTTACTATTGCAACACTAGGACTTAGTGTGAAATTGTCTTTCAATTTGAACTTTCTTAAAGGCTTCCGAAACCTGGTTAATGGCAGAAAATACCAGGCCTAGGAAACTCCAAATCTGAAACTCCTTTGATTAAGCATCAACCAGGCTTTGGTATTGACCAGAGGTATCTCCATATCCTGCGTCACCACTTACACCTGTGCCCTGTGATCCCCAGGAATAGGCACCCAGACCCCAAAATGAGATCGTGACCAGGACAAATTGTGGTTAAAACATGATTATTCGACTGTTTGTTTGTTTCATTTAATGTTGCATTGGGATCGATGACATCATCATAGGATCATTATAGGAGCAAGGTTACATCAATACTAGTCAGAGGTTAAAACATGGAAAAGACGACTTCATATCTAACATGGCTGCATAGCTGTGGTGGCTCAGGGCTGAGAACCAGCTGCTGAAAACTAGTTTGAGGGCCTGGGTTCAAATTTCAGATGAGGCTTGCAACTCTGGGATGGACTGAAGCTTTGTTAATGGTATACCTCTGCCTGCAACCAGTGAATTCTGGTGCATCACCCAACATTTTTGTTGCAAGCTCCAACCAGGATTCAAACCCAGACCCTCATAAAAGGTGGTATAGTGTACAGTGATTGGTCCAAGTGCCCATGTTGAGGGCAACTGCCATGTTTAAATACAGGTATGCGCTGTAGCTGGTATTTTGGCCCATTCCTCTTCAATGCATTGAAGATGGAAGCCACGTTCCATCTTCAATGTTCTCACTGATGGAAGGAGGTTTTGGCTTAAAATCTCACGATACATGGCCCCATTCATTCTTCCCTTAACACGGATCAGTCGTCCTGTTCCCTTTGCAGAAAAACAGCCTCAAAGCATGAGGTTTCCAACCCCATGCTTCACAGTAGGTATGGTGTTTTTGGGATGCAACTAAGCATTCCTCTTCCTCCAAACACAACGAGTTGAGTTTTTACCAAAAAGTTCTATTTTGGTTTCATCTGACCACATGATATTCTCCCAATCCTCTTCTGGATTATCCATACGCTTTCTGGCTAAGTTCAAAAGGGCCTGAACATGTACTGGACATGTACACGCCTGGCACTGCAGGATCTGAGTCCATCTCGGCGTAGTGTGTTACCGATGGTAGCGTTGTTACTTTGGTACCAGCTCTCTGCAGGTCATTCATCAGGTCCCTCCATGTAGTTCTGGGATTTTTGCTCACCGTTCTCATGATCATTTTGACCCCACGTGATGAGATCTTGCATGGGGTCCCAGATCGAGGGAGATTATCAATGGTCTTGTATGTCTTCCATTTTCTTACAATTGCTCCCACAATTAATTTATTCACACCAACCTGCTTGCCTATTGTAGATTCACTCTTCCCAGCCTGCTGCAGGTCTACAATTTTCCTCCTGGTGCCCTTCAACAGCTCTTTGGTCTTGGCCATGGTTGAGTTTGGAGTCTGACTGTTTGAGGCTGTGGACAGGTGTCTTTTATACAGATAACGAGGTCAAACAGGTGCCATTAATACAGGTAATGAGTGGAGGACAGAAGAGCTTCTTAAAGAAGTTGTTACAGGTCTGTGAGAGCCAGAAATCTTGCTTGTTTTTGGGTGACCAAATACTTCTTTTCCACCATGATTTACAATTAAAGTATTTAAAAATCCTACAATGTGATTTCCTAGATTTTTTTCTCATTTTGTCTCTTGTAGTTGAAGTGTACCTATGATGAAGATTACAGACCTCTCTCATCTTTCTAAGTAGGAGAACTTGCACAATCAGTGGCTGACTAAATACTTTTTTTGCCCCACTGTACTTTGCACATACTGTTTCATTTTAAACGATAATATCAACCAGATCTGCATTTCCTGAAATTTTTGGTGCGAAAGCACCTTATCTGTGCTGGTACCAGTCATTCAGACACTTACTCCTTGAAATGCGCCAGTTTTACAAATGACATGATTAAATGACAGTGCAGTTCTCTCACACCCGTGATGCTGTCTGGAATGCTGTTCTGAAGGATTCCTCCTGATTCGCACATCTGGTTATAAGCCACTCCGTCTAGCGCAGTGCATGTGACGTCCTCCACGTCTCCACCCACAACGTTGACCGGAACGTCTTCAGCTTCATAACTGGATCCTGTGATTACAATTAACTAGAAAGAACAAGAGATTTAATATAAGGAGGCAGCACATAATGGACTTTTAAAGACTGACTCTCACTCATCTGGAGCCTGTCCTAAAATTCACTGAGTGCCCTGGATGGGACACCAATCCAGTACTTCGTTTGACACATGACCCAGCCAGATGACACTGCAGGGACTGGAACCTGGGTCTGCGTAGTGGTGGGCTATGGATTTCCTGCTGTTAGGGGTCTAACGATGACACGATGCAAAAATGTGACAATTTGCATTGAGAAGATGAACACCCCAGCGCACAATCATACATCACGCCCCCATACACATTTAAAACTCCTATTTTCTTTTAACTGCAGCAGACTAAAGATTTGGTTACATTTTTATACAAGAAAAGCACACACCAATTTGAATTGATATTCTTCAGAAATTAAAAAGGAATGTTTTCACTTGGTTATTTAATATATGGCAACACTACAACAGAACATTGACTAAATGCAGGTGACTAAAGGGCTTTTTAAAACATATTCAAGAAAATATGCATTGTTCACACTTAAAAAAACAAACAAAAAATTTAAGAAAATACAATTGAGAACTTCTAATCATGAATCAAATCGTGCGCAGAGTTTATCGTTATACCCCTACCTGATGTGCCACCTGTCTTTTAACAATACTGCATACTGAAAAACTGTTAAAAACTAAACCTCCATGTGATCTACTGCTCATGTTAGCCTACCTGGGATGGCTCCAGTGTGGTGTGTTGGTCTGCCAGCTCATGACTTCCCCCAACACTCTGCAGCATCTCAGATTCATATAGGTTTGCTGGCACTGGTGTTGCAGCCATGGGCATCTGAACCAAATGTTCCAGTGGATCTGCTCTGCTCTCTGTCACTTGAGTGGCTTCGTCGTCTTTCTGCAGGCTGTCCATCAAAGCTGCCGTGACCACCACACACTCAAAATCTTCCATCCCAGCCTCACATCCTCCTACAACATCAGTCTTCAGGTCACTCGCCTCAGCGGGATCACATCACGCTCCTTATTTTCACACTCGGGCATGGCCAGTTCCTCAAGTTCTTCTCCTGCCGACTCCCAAGTGACCCGGTTCTCCAGTAAAGGTGCTACAGGGAGGTTTCGATTCGTTGAGGATTCTGAGAGCAAACCGGGAACTGTGGAGGACGTCTCATGCACCACTTGTACTGTAGCACTCTCAAACTCATCACTCATATCTGGAAAATTAAGGCAGTAGTTGTTCAAATGTTTCATAAGCAAAATTTTTTAGCAGTTTACGTTACGATGGGTCCACGATGCATTCTGTAGCATCTACATTCTGAGAATGTACAGTGGTGCTTGAAAAGTTGTGAACCCTTTAGAATTTTGTTTATTTCTGCCTAAATGTGACCTAAAACATCAGCAGATTTTCACACAAGTCCTAAAAGTAGATAAAAAGAACCCAGTTAAACCAAATGAGACAAAAATATCATACTTGGTCTTTTATTTATTCAGGAACATGATCCAATCTTCACACCAGATACTGAAAGCAAAGGTTCACATACTTTTGCCACTCACTAATACGTAATATTGGATCATTTTCTATTTATCTACTTTTAGGACTTGTGTGAAAACTTATAAAGTTTTAAAATCATATTTATGCAGAAGCATAGAAAATTCTAAAGGATTCACAAACTTTCAACCCCCCCCAAATGGCAATGGACAGCTTTGTACTGTCCTTTAGGGATGGCCCATAACTACATATATCCACACCTGTGAGCTCTGCTGGGTCAAACGTCCTTTCAAAAGCCGGGTTGTTGATTTCCATAGCTGAAACTGTAACCTTAAGTGCGCTTTTATCCTCTGGCTCCTGTCCAGTATCATCATCTTCCTCCTGAGAATCATCATCACCTTCCATAGGCCACGGGATGTGCTGTGTGAACGAATGCTTAGCATTACACTGCCAGAGCACAGAGGTAGACAGACCCAATGCTGATTCCACAACCCGGGGCTCAGGCTCATGACAGCAGGTTTGGCAGTGACCCTGGTACCAGCTCACCAAACTCTCCAAGCTGGTTAAAGTCATTTTCTTCCCTATATGAAGAAAAACAAATGGACGCTTTCATTAATCAGCAATATTGGTGAGTAAAACCATGTTCGCATTACTCTCTAACGTCACCCAAGGTTTGTCTCTTACAGATCTGTAGTGACCTGCTACTGGTACCACTTGTGTAAGAAATTGTAGTGGCCATAATATATACCATGTAACGCATAGTTATTGCAGTTTAAAATATATTTTACATGACTCAATGAAACCTGGAAAAAGACTGACCACAACAGTTACAGTGGAACCCTACTTCCTGATCTCTCATCATCCAAATCCCCAATATATCATATGGGACAATTAAACCCCTGACCCTGAAAAAAATAATCTGATCCACCAACCCACTAAAACAAATGGAGATCTGGAAAATAACACAAGTAAATTGCATTTCTTATCTGGAACCTTCACATTTGTTTTAAACAGTGGTTAACTGTGTGATAATGGTTGGTGTTTCCCAACAACCATGTGGGAATGATCGAAGGAGGAGGGACATAGGCCAGCAAGTGCTTTACCAAAACTCCCAGCTGTTGGCTGCTATCTTCAAAGGCAGGGATGGCCTGGATTGGATGCATTTGTCTATATACCATTGCATCAGCATCAACTGCATCAACAGCTATTCATGACATCAGCAGCGTTACATCAATTGCCACCAATCCAGTCATAGACTGTGTACAAATGGAGGAATTTCATGTTCATTACTGTCCTCAGGAATGGTCAACAAAAATTAGTCTACCAGCAACTCGGGTAATAGTCTACGAGGTCACAAAGGAACCCAGGGTAACTTCTAAGCAACTAAATGCCTCTTTCTCATTGGTTAATGTTCATAAGTTCATTATCAGAAGAACACTGAACAACAATGGTGAGCATGGCAGGACTACGAGGATTTACGGATGGGATAAGACCAAAATAACACTTTTTGTTTTTAAATGAGAAGCATCAAGTCTAGAGAAAGAAAACACTGCATTCCAACATAATAAAATACTCCCATCTGTGAAACATCATAGTGGTAGTATCTTGGCTTCTGCCTGTTTTGCTACATCTGGGCCACTACAGCTTGCCATCATTGACAGAACAATACATTTTGAATTGTACCAGCAAATTCTAAAGCAAAACGATAGCATGACAGTACATCTGTCTGTGATCTGAAAGATACATTGGGAATGCAGCAAGTCAATGACCTAAGCAAACAAGTCATTCTTCCAAAAAAAATAAGACCAAAGTAAATATTCTGGAAAGTCCAATTCAATGCCCTGACCTTAATCCAACAGAAATGCTTTGGAAGTGGTAAATTTGCTAAAAGCCACCAACATCCCAGACTTGAAGCTGTTCTATATAGAGAATGTGTTAGAAGGGGTTCACAAACTTCAAGCACCACTATAAAAAGCACTGTTTTGCATTTAAACTTACCTTTTCTCTGAGTTCTGCACAGTTCTGGGGTGTTCTTTTTCCTGCCATTAAAATAAAATTTAAGACCATTATATTACAACTGTGTATGTATGTACATATTAAAAAAACAACACTCCTATCATCCAAAACATTAAAAGCATCTGGTCCATAACAATGTTTAGGTAGGTGTTCCATCAACTTCCACATGACCTGGCCCAGGGTTGCCTAGCAGAACATCACCTAGAACATCACAACACTTAGGGAGTTTTTCCTTGCCACTGTCACCCTATGCTTGCTCAATTTGGATTGGACATAGTTATTAGGAGATAATCTAAACTTGTAAAGTTGCTTTGAGACAATGCTCCATTGTAAAAAGCACTATATAAATAGATCTGACTTGACAGTGGCAAGAAGTCAAATTTGTCCTGGAGTGTTGAGCAGAACTACAGGACAGGCTACACAAATGCACTACAGGCACTACATTTCCCATAATGCCCCAGCATCTCTCCAAAAGCTTGAGCAGATAATGCTTTCAGTTAGAGCCAGTTTTTTTAATAGATTAATCAACATCTGCAAATAAAAGAAAGTCAGCCACATTACAGGCAAGGCAATGATAGCTCAATATGTTTTGGTTAGCCAATTATAACCGTATAACCTACTAAAAGTACATAACACCACTACAGTAAAGACATTCATTAAACTAGCACATTTCACATTCACATTTACAGCATTTAGCAGACGTCCTTATCCGAAGCGACTTCCAATTGATACAATCTTACAATACAAGCAATTGTGGGTTTAAGGTCTTGCTCAAGGACCCAACAGTGGCAGCTTGGCAGAGGCTGGATTTGAACCCTGGACCTTCTGGTCCATAGTCCAGTACCTTACCCACTAGGCTACCACAGTCCCACATTCCCTAGGAAAGGGTCAGTTATGAATGTTCATAGAATACTTTATAGTTTTAAGGACTTGGCCAAAATTAACCGTGAGCACCAAAGACTGAACTTCAGTTCGATCGTACATAACAGAAGGATTAAGCCTGAATACTTATGCATTAAAGTTCACACTGCGACACCCAAAGCCCTAATCTCCGACCCTCCTATGGACCACAGTTGCCCCGTCTCCCCCTGTTCCATCCTAGTGTCCCCTTTTTATGGAAACCAAAATATGGTCACCTTAGATTAACAGCAGGCCCCAGAATGGGCTGTAGTAATTTATGAGTTCAGTAAGAAGGAAGGAACTAAATAAACTATGTAGGGCGTTGTTGAATTTGAATACAATGTACCACTCAGCTGGACACCGTTTGCAGCACTGGCTGAATACATTAGCTAGCAGAAAGCTGTATTCTGAGCCATACTTGCAGTATTTCTGCTGGTATCTGTCTCCGTAAGTGGAGTTGAGCAGGATCAAATACTCAGCCAGCGCAGCATCGCTAAGGCTGCTTCTCTGCCGCAGCTCGCTCCAGATCTTGTGAGATTCTCCGAGGTAAACCCGCCTAACATCGTACTTCTTCCGTGATTCAAGTCTCCTCTGAGCTCGGTCTGAGTCCGACAGCCTGGGTCTTCCTCTGCAGCGCTGGAAAATCGATTGCATTTGCTCCCCGGAACCATTCGTGTCCAACTGAGCCGTTCTCTCTGCACACAGAGCCGCCATCTTTGTATCAGCTGTTCGTTTGTTGTCATTCTTCTTAAAGGGATTTGATCACGCAGGAAGTTGCGAAAACGCCTTTAAAGGAAACGGGTTTTTTTTGGTCCTCTATGTAAAAAATGTAAACATAGAAATAAAAATAACTTTTACGTATTAACATTAGTTATTATTTTATTAATTTGTTTGAATATTGATTAAAACATCATTAGGTTGCCAGGTCTACATCAGACCTAACTTCAACTGGAATTTATAATTGAAACTCTAATACTGTTGACCTGAGTCGTCTGTACATTAGCTAGATATCGCTATGAATCAGTGCACGACATGAGAAATAATGCTGTGTAACAAGTAGCCTAATATATTTTTATTTTCATTACCAATTCTATTACGTGTCTATTACTCTACATGTGTAGCACTGTCCGTTACTAAATATTTTCCTGCACCTTTCCCAAAAGGCCAATACTTCTCCTAACGGTGAACGGTGATGGTCAGACAACTAACTTTCTTCTATCCAAGGGAGCAAATGAAAACCGTGCATGCTCAACATGCTTCAATAATGATTTGTGGGGCAGGTTTTAGGTTGACCATGCTGAGATCACTAAATCATAAATAATAGAATTATATAATTAAGACTCTATCAGCATCGCAACACAAGCCCATTGTTAACCCCAAACCACACTGCACTGTCTTCACCACCCTTTGCAAGTGGAATGAGGGTTCAGTGTTAGTTTTCTGAAGCTATTATTATTAAAATGTCAACTTATCTATCCTAGAAGCACTGTGGAACATTTTGGTCTTAAGCAACCATAGAAATGTGGTTATTAATTAATGTATGTACTACTAAAAGGATGAAAGTTCATGTCCCAACACTGCCATGCTGTCATGGCTGGGCCCTTAAGCAATACCCTTAACCCTCAATTACTGGAACTGTATCTCCAGGTTTCCTCACACATCCCAAAGACATGCATGCTAGATTCACTGGTTTGTCTAAAGTGAAAAAAATGCTGAAAATATTAGAGTAAATTATACTCAAATGTTTTAAGTGGGCTCAATTCTATACAACTAATAAATATAAGCTATATAATTCAGTTTATAAACATCAGAGAGTCAGGTTTCAAACCGGAGCTGCTGCTAAAGCTGACAGTACGAGACCTCTATAACTGGGACCTCACCGGTATTATAATAATCTCCAAGCATACAATAATCTCTAAAATACTAATCCTGTATAATCCTGAATAATGCATCATGCAAGTATTGGCGACATCTACTGCTCAAATTGTGAAACTGCGTTGTTATAAAAACTACAAAACATCTGCAAACGTAACTTTTGCACACTGAAGACTTACTTGCAGTCCTCCCCTTTAAAGGATATTTTGTAATAATTTAGAGTCAGATCATAACAGACAAGAGAAGCAGGATCAACCCCTCAACAATGAGATCCTTGGTTTTTTTGAATGCCAATTTTCATTAAAAACTGTAACCTGGATGCTGCTTTTGGGGGGGGGGGGTTTGCACATTGTTATTTATATTTTGTTGAGTGATGTTTTGTTGATGATGTCTTGTTTCCCTGTATATAGTTGCAAATTTACAAATAATACACATAATCAGAGATCTGAGACCAGATTGGACCTGTAATTGAGATGGGTCTTCGTTTTTGTATTTTATTTTACTGTGTCCATTTTGAGTATATAAATAAAAAACATATTAATAATAACAACCATTGGATATTATGTGTTTTTACATTAGTAATTCATTTTACACATAATTTGGAAATAAATTAAACTACAAAAAAATGTAAAAAGCCACTTGGGAGCCGAAAGAGCCGGCTCTTTTTAGTGAGCCGAGCCAAAAGAGCCGGCTCTCTGAAAAGAGCCGGAGTTCCCATCACTATTGTGAATCATGTACGGAATCAGCAGTGTTTTGAATCGCGTTTCGAATCGTCCAGAAATAAGGAGGGAAAGTCATGTACTCGGCTGTGTGAATTGACACGTTTGTTGGCCAATGAAAATAAAAAATGTTTTCAATGTGTCCAATCACAGTAATGGTGGGCGGTGCGATCTGCGTTAGCGGGATAAGCGAGAGTTTGTTACAGTTAGCTACAGTAGCTATTAGTAAGTTGCACACGTTAGTGTGGTAAACTGCCATGAAGTAAGATGGTTTTCTAGACAACGCGTTTTACAGTAATTTAAATATTTAGTGAAAATAACTAAAGCCTCGGCTTATTGAACAAGTATGGTTGATATTATCGGCTTCGTTTTCAGACGTTTCGCTTCACAGGTGCACGTATTAGGAGATACAAAGCTCGCTTCTGATTCGGAGAGCAGCGCTTTGGTGCTTGGTGATGAAAACATCAACAGGTCTCTGTTACTCCTGTCAGCTTTAACAGCAGCCTCAGAAATGGGAATGAAAGTCCTGTTTTTCACACAAAGTCAAATTCAGAGTCTTCCTGTAAATCTTCATGGTTCCTCCTCCTCCTTTCCAGGTTTAAAACCTGACTCTCTGAAGGTAATAAAATGTAATTTATATAACTAATATTAGACAAAATTTCTATAACTAATATAGAATTATCACTACTTGAAACCTTTAAGAATAATTTAACATTTTCAGTTATTTGTATTAATCATATCTGTAGCATATGAGCAATTATCAAGGCCAAGAATTTCATCAGGTGCTACCATGTGAGAAGGAGGAGAACAGCAATAATGACCCATACCCATCTCTGCAACGGACTGACCCATTTGAGTAAATGCTCATCTGCACCTGTATTCTGGAATAGATCTGGATAACTCGCAGTTGTAAACTCTTCTAAACATGTGTTTTGTCAGTAACCAGGTGGTAAAAAGAAATCCAAAGTCAAAGTTTCCTGACTGAAAATCACCAATCCTGTCTTTAACAAAAAACTATGCATCACTCCGTCCATGATGTAGTAATTACATTTTATAGGATATCTATTATTACTGTATAATAATAATTGTATATAATGTTATCTCTATATCATATAATAACGATATAATAGTAATTAGACAAAGTACAAATGCAAATTGTACAGTGCAATGGATGTCTTTTGAGCTTATTCAGGAATGAATCAGTGACATGAACTGTTATGTAGGGTGATCACTTTTGGTAAAAATGACCTACTGTACCTTTCCTTACTAGAGCAGAGCTAAATGAGATTTACTGAAGGTGCTCTGCTATTTGACCAATAGGTATAGGGAATATTGACATCACTGGCTCTAATGCTTTATAGCAAATTGCAGCAAAGAATACAGTACTTGCAACCAGAGACTGGTAGATCTTCAGCATCTTGCTACACATACTAAAGGAAATGAGCTTTCTCAGAAAATAGAGTCTTCTCCTCCCAATCCTATGCACAGCTTCTATGCGGACCTTCCAGTCCCATCTGCTGCTGAGGTGGAAACCAAGATATTTGTAGATGTCAACCAACTTGACATCCTGCCCCATGATAGTTACTGGTTTGATTGTTGTCCCATTTCTCCTGAAGTTAACCACCATTTCCTTGGTCCTTAGTCACAGTGAGGAGTAGGTGGATCCTCCCACACTACTCAACAAAGTTGTTGATAAAAAGTTCCCTATATTCCCCTTCCTGTCCATTCCGGATACACCCCCATCACTGCGGCTCATAGAGCTCAGATGCGGGTTAGTTCCCTGTGGTGCTCTGGTGCTGCTCGTTATCTGCTCAGACAAGCAGTTACACAGCTGTACAAACTGGGATCTGTCCAGCAGGGAGTCTGAGACCTAGTAGGTCATGAAGGTGTCGTCCTGCATTCAGCCCATTGTCTCACTTAACCACAGAGGTTATATTAAGTTAAATGCACTTGAGAAGTCAGAGATTAGGTTGAAAAAAAAAACGAGCACTGGTACATGACAAGCCACTGTCTTTATGTCAGTCATCAACTGAAATAATTTAGATTTACTGTACCTCTGCCTATGCCCAATGAATTCTGGAATAGGGCTCCAGACCCAATTGGATCTGACCAAGATGAGCACTGATTAAACAGATGCTTTACCTTGCCTTTTTATAGAAGAAATCCAAAGCTTCAAATAAATATATCAAGTTGTTCCTTTTCCTTTATGTTTACTCCTTGTAGAAAATCAGGTTTGTGTATCCTAAGACCTTGGAGGAGTTACTAGAGGATGTGGCGTCTCTTCATGAACTGGTCAAAGAGCCTTCTCCACTCCCTTCCTTGCTCATTATTGATGGTTTGGAACGTTACACTGGTGCACAGCATAGACCCCAGCAGGACGCTCAGAGCATGGCAGCTCACATACTAGCCCTCTTACATGATACATCCGTTTTCCTTACCAAGAACTCCAAGTGCAGAGCGGAGGAAAACCATACCCCCTGCCGGATCATTGTCTCCTATCAGCCTGAGTGGTTATCTTGTGGAGGGAGTGGTGCTTTTGTCCCGGATTCCATCATCTCAGTTCTGGAGCGCTACCTGCAGGTGAAGTGCACTTTGGAAAAGGTAATAAGTAGGGTAGACGGCCACAGCGAATGGTTGCTATGTCTCTCAGGTCCAGGACTACAAGCTGATGTAGAGAACGGGCTTGTGTTACAATGGCGTGTGACAATGCAGCCTAATGGGGTGCTGGAGTTCTGGCCAGAGAGTGCACCTGAAAAGGAGGCTTCACAGGGACAAAACACTGAGGAATTAAAAGATAACTAACAACAGCCCCTCGTCTGTGTATTTAAAATTGTCTTTGATATGAAACAAGCCTATAAAATGGAACAAATACAACCTTTTGTGTTTATGTCAAGTTTGCAGTCCAGTAAGAATCAGCTGCAGATCAGGGTCATTCAGCCAGTGCACTTCCCAGAATGTTTTTGCTGGCGGAAAACCACATGCCAAGAACAAGACGGACACCAGAAGACTTGTACTTGAGATAAGAGCCAAACTTGAGTGCCTGGAACTGCATGGCAAGAAAACTATAAGCTGTGCCACCATGCTGCCTACAGGGTAGATTACAGAACCTAAAAATGTCATTTCATGCAATATATACACAAATTGTGACAAATTAAAGGAAAACCTAAAAACCTGCATTTTACTGGCATGGTTTAGTCCATGGGAGGGGTTACTGCCAATTTATTCAAATATGTTATGACACTTTTGATATTATTGACATTTTGATGGTGCTTTAGAATTTAATTTCTATCTGTTTATTTAATTTTTAATCTATTTTATACCCTGGCACCCTGGTTTATACCTCTAACCTGTTCTACATTTCTTTCTTCACATCTTCTGCTATTTAAAACCCTTGTTTCAAGTGGTCATGTTTGTGTGTCAAGTCCAAGCCTTTGTTACCCATGCTTGTTTGTTCTCTCTTTGTGTTCTCTGGCCCAGCCTGAGCTTTTTGTGTCAAATTATTGGTCTTGTTCTCTTTTGTCAAAAGAAGACTAAAGGCCACTTTTGTTGCATGTCTAATTATGACCATTTTGATGGAACATGTATATATTTCGATTGGCATAGTCTCTTCTAGGGCACAAAGGTTTGAGGAATATGAAAATGCTGTAAATCATAGACATCAACACACACATTAACAATGTTAAAGTGGGACTTACATATTAGACACCCTGTATAAGGCAGCACTTTCTATGCCCTCAGGATCTGCTGCTGGCTCTTAAGGTTTAATTAGTATCTTCTGTGCAAGACACAAAAACTTGGGTTTATTATCTAAATAGATCCAAGTCCACTGGGAACTGGAACGTCAGTGTGGGCTGATTTGGACGTAATGCACAGATGTGAAGCATTGAAAATAGAAACAGGCAAAATAATTATTTAAAAAAAACCTTTATTTTAAGAAAATAAGGAGTGTTTTGGTTTTTTTTTGGTTTGTTTTATAAAAGACATTCTGTTTGGAAGAGTTTACATAAGCAAAGTGAACATATACATCAGAAATTATATACACACACCTTTGGTAGACTTGCAAAATGTATAAAAAACATTTGAATTTCTTATCTTTTCCAGTCAGTTCAAGCAATTATTTTTTCCTATTTATTCATTTAAGTTTGTAGAAATTTATGTTAAGTCTTAAAAATAGTGTTAGATGCATACAGTGGAATGCAGATGAATACATGCAGTATTATATACCACGCTTTCAGAATATACAAGAAATTAAAAGTGCAAAACAAACTGATCCAAGTCATATACAGGTATGCGTCACTTAACGCCGGAGATGTGCTCTGTGAAATATCATGTTACGCGATCTGGATACTGTTCAAACACCATATTATGTACCGTACTTAGCAATGCTCCTATATAGTGATGGGCCTATCCACATTTTTTCAGTTATGATCCGATTCCGATCTTCCGTTACTGATACAGATTCCGATGTAGGAGTTTTTTTTTTTTTAACTTGTATATAATTATTAATTGGATTTGTCCGTCTGATATCTGATGAGTGAATGACAATATAGGATTGGATCAAGTCCATCTCTACTCCTATATGGGACACTGTAGTATTGACTGAATAGCCAACATACAACAGTGTTTCCCATACACTGACAGCCACATTCATTTTCTTTTTTTATTTTTATTATTATTATTTGTTATTACTATTTATGATGGGATCTCACTTAGGTGCGTTCAGTGCACTGACTCGCTCAGCCCCTCCTTACATGATGTGAACTCTCTCTCACAGACATTTATGGAATGAGAAACTGCCTTTTATGTAAGGTATTTTGTGTTGCGTTTACGACACGAGCAGATACACAGTGTGCAGAGAGCATGAAGTGTGCACGAGGCTGCACTCTTACATCTGATGTACTACAAAAGCCAATTTATGTGGCAAGATAATATGCATTGAATGGGTTAAATTACCTTAATAATAAGGATAATAACCTTATCGAACCACAAACATTGTCCAGCGCATACCTGCAATTGAACTAACATGAACACCAATACATGCCCATGGGGAGGAGAAAAAAAAAAATCTACACTTTTTACAACAGCATTACTGTTATGCTATGATGTAACACTGGTCGAGCAATTGAGGGCATACGGGGACATCTCTACAAAACAAAAAATGAAATATGAAAGCTAACGATATGCGTCGAAGAACATATGTACGTTTCAAAATTAGACTTAAATAGGGCTGAAGAAAGGTATTTGGTGTGTTGCTAAAAATATGTACATCTGTATTAGTTACCAGAGTAAATATTGCTTTCATAAAGATGTAGTACGAGAGGAAAATAGTTTTTTTTTTTCAGCCAGATAACACTTCATAAAATTCATAGAAACATTTCCAACATCCATCAGAAAACAGCTTACTGGTTAGACACTGGCATGTGAAAATGACAAACACGGATACTCGCAGTGTTTAAAGCTGAGGTATGTTGTGCGTTTTCCTTATAGATCTTAATATAGATCTCACAAATGACGTAAACTCTGCCCACACTGTCAACGACTGGTTCCATCCAAAGATCACAGTGTCATATTATGTATTACTATACATGTGACGTCCATCAGTATACATTTACACTTGAACAAAAGTGTTGCAACAAAATTGGCAGAAGTTCCTTTTCCATTGCTTTCCTTGTGAACAATGCCTTGTACTACCTTTGCAAATGGTCTCATAAAAAGGCAGCAAGGATGTCTTTTGGCACACTTACCACTTGACATCTCTTTGAGCACTTGCCTGCTCATATAGAAGTCCATTCCTTTGGAAGATGTTGCACATTCTTTTGAGGTTCCACATACCTTTTTTGATCACAACCCAGAATGGATTTGTTGACCAGAGAATAGATGTCTGTGTCCGAGAACATCATTTTTGTAATCGTTGCCATAGATGGCACCATTGCCCAGATCAGGTGTTCTGCTGGAGCTCATTGGACTGTAGTCCATTGAAACTCCTGAATCTGCCACAGCCATGTAGGTATATCCTGGAACTTTATTTGGCCACATGTGGTTTGGATACTCGAAGCTTGACTCTGATGAAAGTCTTCCTGACCTGGAACTTTGCTGGAGGGAACCAATATCAGAATGCGAGGTAGCGGACAAAGAGTTCCCTTTGCTCTCGAAAAGGACCTGCAGGGGCAACGACTCCTCCAGGCTTTCGCCTCTTTGCATTTCTCTCTCAGCATGCTGGGAGTTTTGGTTGAGGGTGACGTAGGTGTCTTGACACTCGAGGAGTGACAACTGAGAGAGGGCTTCTGGATGTGCTTGAAATGCCCTCAATTGCTCGACCATCCAATGGGTGTGTATAGGTTCTTGCCATCTGTCAATGAAGCTTGCGTCCATCTCCTGTGGCTCTAGGTGATCCTCCACCTCTTCCATGGCTTCTGGCCCCTCTCGGAGGAATGGAGCTGCCCTTGGGGTCGTTGGTAGCTTCGGAGATATGTGACCTGTCAGCAGTGGTGCTAGACTGACTTCAGACAGCACCTCCAGAGGGGATGGAAGCTCCTCGGTGTACACATGAACTGGCCACCTGTTGGCATTACTGTGGCCCAGCCACTCCTGAGAGAAAATAATCATATATAATAATCACTGTCAAAACATTCCAGAACTCTGTAGCTCTACTCCAGCTCTATTATGAGTTCGAGATCATTCCAAGTCACACTGTATGAGACGCTTCCCATAAAATCATGTGTTCATATGTATTCAATCCAGACTTTTGGTACAATTGTGGCAATGTTATGCCCAGAGAAACATTTTTAAATCCTAAATTTCGTCTATGTTATGCCATTGCTGTTTGTACCAGTCCCTTAAGTGTGTGTCATCCATTGGGTTTTAGGCAGAATTAAGCAGCAACAACAGTGAGAATTTAATTCAACACTTGAGTAATCAGATCATAGGGAAACCTCCGAGTTTACATGACCCAGGCAATAATCGGATTTTTACTTTGAAACCAGCCAATAATCTGACAGAAAGGTGTGACGTAAACTTCAATTTTTAATATTAAATAACCTTCTTCATTTTCTTGAGTCTTCATTTTATGAGTTCTTTATTGTTTCAGAGTCTCCGCAAAGTGTTCGATAGCTGTTTAGCGGGTGCCGCATTTAATTCCAGGGTTGCCAGATCCCACTACAGAATCCCCCACCTGGTCTATGTAAATAACACCAAAAGAAGAAAAATATGTAAGAATAAGCAGACCTGGCAACGATGTTTTTTTCCCGCTAGCCTCTCTGTGCACATGCACAGAGGGGGGCATATAGGTAGCACTGCCCAGTGCTCATGTGATCACAACCTTGGCCCCCCCATGTCCCCCCTAAATGAGGAGTGAGTTAAGTAAGTAATCCTCCTTACTCAATGCACATTTGGGTAGACAGTAAGTGGCCGCTTTAACATAGCCACTGGCCTCAGCCTGCACCCCTAACCCAACTTTAAATGGTCTAGAACCACCACTCTCTGTTTGGCAGCGGTGACAGGCATGCCATCCCTCACATTTGAAAAGCTGCCAGAATTATGGTCTCTTGGATTCTTCCATGAACGGGAATGAAGAAAGTGGGATCCAAATGATAAGGATATTTACTGTTGCACCACTCAGGAGCCATTTTTTAATATTCTCTGTTTGTCACTTCTTATTTAAAATGACTCTAAAGTAAAATTACCAAACTATGTTAGCTCTACCTGAAAGTCCCCTTTGTAGATGGTGAAGAGGCCTGGAAACTTGTGCTCAGGTGAAGGAATTTCAGGCCACAGCTTCTTTAAAATAAATCTGTAATAATAAACACATTAATATGACACTTTAGTTTACATAACACGTGTATGACACTTATTTTATGATATTTATATTATGTATATTTATTTTATTATTATATTCTACTGACTTGTGGTGGTACAGAAGTACAGCCAGAGACAGCAGGATGAGGATCAGCGAGATGATGACAAGCAGAACCACAATCAGGGGGTCTATGTCTGTAAATTAAAGTGGATCAGGGTCAACATTCTGTTACATAAACAGTGATATAAAAGCAACAGCACGTGGATTAGATATTTATCTGAATTGTAGAATGACTAATAATGAATAAATTGGTGTATTTCCACTGATTTACTAAAACAAAAATGTTTGCCACCCCTGGTCAAATATTATAGTTTTGATTTTCTAACTACAGTGAACAGACTTAAAATATGATGTGTTCTGCTCATTTAATGGGAACAGGCAGAGGGGACACCATAGACAAGGTACCAGTCCTTCTCAGCATTTACATTGGAAGCCAAGCACAGGGTTTCAACCCAGGTCCAGGTACCGTTTGCTGCAGTTGGCTCTTCTCTTTGAGTCAAAGGAGCTGTGCATTCTTTTAACGTCCAACCTCTAACTTCTGTTTGCTCACCGAGTGTAGTATGCACAACATTTACAGCACTATATAACTCAAGTGTAAAAAAAGAACACACCCCATGCTTAATAGTTGCCATTGGCAACAGGTGTTTTTCCCCCAGAAATGTTTGTTCACAAATTCATTTTCGTAGGTTTTTTTTTAAATTCCGTAAACAAACAGTAATGGTATTTGCCAATGTCAAATGTAAGTTTGTTAACCCAGATGCTGTATTAGCCTCATTTAATTTAGAAAATGCAAGAAATATTGTTTGCTGTTATAATTGATGTACATTGTGTGAATTTGTGAAATAAAATAAAAAGTGTTAATCATAAAAAATAAAAAAAAATGCAAGAAAACATGCAAATGACGAAGGTTGTCCTTTCCTAGAAGTACCTAGAAAACCCAATTTAACAAATGAGACAAAAATATTATATATTGTAATTTATGTACTGAGGAAAATTACCTAATGTTACTTATCTGTGAGTGGCAAAAGAATGTGAACTTTTGCTTTCAATATCTTGTGTGAACCCCCTGTGAAGCAATAACTGCAACCAAGCATTTCTGGTAGCTGCTGATCAGTGCTGAACATTGGCTTGGTGGAATTTTAGCCCATTCCTCAGTACAGAACAGCTTCAACTCTGTGATGTTGGTGGTGCCATGTACATGCGTTATTCAGTGTTCTCCTGATGGCGGACTCATGGATATCAATATTAGCCAATGTGGGGGAGGCCTTTAGTTGCTTAGAAGTTACCCTTAGTTTCTTAGTGACCTTTTGAAATATTCATTGCTCTTGGAATGGTCCTTGTTGGTTGACTCTGCCTTTGAAGGTAAACAACAGTCTTGAATTTCCTACATTTGTACGCAATCTGACTGTGGATTGGTGGAGTAAAAAAAATCTTTATAGAGATGGTTTTGAAACCTTTTACAGCCTGACAAGCATCAACAGCTTTTTTTCTTCAACCGAGGTCTTTCCATGACACACTTCAAGAAACAAATTGTGATCAGACTTCTGAAAGATCCCTGTTCTTTAAATACAACAGGGTGCCGACTCACAACTGATTGACATCCCATTGACTGAAATTACCTTCAAATTAACTGCCAAATCTTGAGGTTCACGTACTGTTACGACTCACAGGTATGCTATATTGGATCATATTTCCCAATAAAATAAATGATCATGTTTAATATTTTGTCTCATTTCTCTTTCCCTTTATCTTGAGTAAAAACCTTATGATGTTTTAGGTCATGTTCATGAAGAAATAGAGACGCTTCTAAACAGTTCAAAAACCTTCCAACACAACTGTAGATGTTCAAAGAAAGACATATATATTACAAAGTTAATCCAAATGATCAAAGAGTTTACCACTTGGGGCTGTAGTCCCAAACGCAGGATCAGACCAAGCACTCCAAGAACCATTATAGGTGACGCCATCCGGTTTGACACGGACAAACACCTTATATTTGCTGCCTGATTGAAGGCCACGTAAAGTGATTTTTGTGTTGGCTTTCACCATTTCCTGAAATGGAGAAAATACAATTGAGAACCGAGTACATACGGATTTTTAATCCTCCTGAAACTGGTTATTAACAAGTCCTGGTGACTAAGTCGTGATGAGACTTTGCCAGCCCAAGCAATATGACAGTCTTATTGGTGGCTCCATATTTCAGACTAGGGGTGTGCGATATTGACAAAAAAAATTATATCTTGATATTTAGTATTTTATCAGTACTAATAATTACATGATACTTTGCAACCTTCAAAAACTGTTTGTGTAAATCTTATGTTGTACTAGCTTGCTCTTGCTGATAGGATACTAATTGTTTCTTGCTAATACCTAATGAAATAGATTGAGAGGCTCGTGGTGTCTGGATTTTGTCTCCTGGTGTAGTTTGTTCCCTCATTTTTAACTTCAATCATTTGAAGTTCATTTCAAGTAGTACAACATATTTACATACTACACACCCCAATTTCAGACTATGCTAGGTCCAAGTCCATCTATGGTATTCCATATTCATCCATTTCTAACTTAAGAATACATTTTTGGAATGAAACCTTCAAAAGGTAGAAACTCTATATATACCTTCCTCATGGGACTCCCCGTCAAGACATATCTGACCTCGTATATCAAACTGTCATCAATGTACTTGAGGGCAGGTGGACGCCAGGTCACATTCAACTCCCCTTGTTTCCCCGTGCTCACCACAGTTACGTTAGCTGGTTGATCCAGTAGAACTGAGGAACAATAAAACTCAATAAGAAATATCCAAATTATTGGACTTTCACAAGGTAAAAATTAATTCTGTGTTGGGTAGGATTTATCCTTTCTTGTGATTCATGCACGTGGACTTACGAACTTGGTCGAGAACAGGCCTGCGTTTGTAGAGTTCTCTTCCTTCATGAAACACACACAAGTAGAGAGACACTAAGAACCAATTCGTGGCAGTTTGCAGACGAAACAGCTTCTTACCACTGGCCCCCTGCACTGGGCAGTTCTGACAGAGCACACACAGAACTGCTGTTCTATTCCTAGACCAGAACAAAAGTTTATTAGAGATATTCCACCCATTCAGACGTTCAACCTACAGTCACAAGTTTTTCTGTAATTTTTGATAGTATACCCCTTGTATGTGGATTTATTATTAAGTAAATAGGTCCTTAAAAAGATAAATGCTATTTTAAAGAATAGATCAAAGTTTGGCACTGGAATATTACAATTCCTAAGTCTTACTGGTATGGTAATGTATGTGAATGTGTATTGGTCATGTGAGCTATTCCTCCCATCTTCTTCCTCCGCAGAAACAGGCAAGTCCCTTAGTCGCTCCGTAAAGCATTTAATGTTCTCCGGCTCGCACGAAGCGCAGAGCAACTTTGAATAACAAGAATGTATTCACGTTTATTTTCATTCACATTGTTATTTAACATTTACCAACGTCTGATTTCAGGGGTGCCAATGCCCACGTGGACCAGGTTTTCAAGTCCCAGTGGGTTGCCTTTTGGCCAGGCATCACGCAGACACGATTGGTCCCCTCGTCTGGGGAGGGTAGGCCAAATTGGACATCCCCCAGACTTGCAACAACGACCCCCTACATAACCTTGCGATGGACTGATGCCTGTTTTCAGGACACATTTCTGCTTGCACCGTGTGTTCTGTTTAAGATTAGGAAAACATTCAGTGCCCTGGGTGGGCTTGAGCATAAGGCTCCCTGACCGACCCTCTATCTCTCCGACAGCCAATCCTGTCTGACGTGATCCCTGAGCACTGTCATAACTCAGTCCCAGGTCCCTGCGGTGGTGGAATAGCTAAACATATTAATGAATTGTCTTTTTGATATTTTAAAGCTATTTTTAGACCCTTTCCTGTCACATTTACTGGTAGAATTAGTTTTCAACTATTTGACTTCCCACGGAACCAGAACCCAAAACCGCTGTGTTACAAAGGGTCCCTTTAAACCGCCTTCCTCCTATAGAAAAACCTTATCAGTGCAATTACATCCAAGGTGGCACATTTTGTACCATATAAAGTAGTTGCTTTAGATTAGAAAATCACAATGATAAATCTTTGTTCTCTGGTATTTTAAACCCTGTTCTCATTGAAGCATAAATTAAGCTTGTTGCTATAATATGAATACATAAGATCGTGAAAACGTGTTAAGACAACCATGTTTTTGGTCTTATCACAGATTGATTTTGCGTTAGTGTCCTCCTTAAAATGGTAAGTTTAGATTTCCGCACAATTTAAACATGCACTGCATTTCGGTTGCTAAATACATGCTTACTTTGTAATATCACCCACAGCCATGAATTAAAACACTTGTCAAGTTGCTGGATAAATGTCCAGATGATTTTCCTTCAAAAACTGCACCACAGTGCATCTGAGAGAAGCAAGCATCATTTTAACGGCTTTAATAAATATCTATCAACTTTGAATGTACTGTTTGATTTAGATATTACCTTTATTAACACACTAGTAATTAGTTTAGTACTCAGCTTTTATGTCAGTCTTTTAAATACATTCATATCTGTAGCACAGTAACCAGTACAACATGGCTTGTGGTGGCATAAGGGGTGTTCGCTCGTTTACTTAGAAGTCACCCAACCAAGACTAATACCTGTAACAATGAGGAAGGCTGCGGTGGACGTGTGATACATTACAATTATTTTGAGACACCACAGTTGTAGTCAAGAGTCTTACAGAGTTTATAAAATACAACTAATAAATAAAATAATGTACTAAGGCGTTGGTATGCGTGCAGGAAACCAAACGGCAGCTGTACTACAGTTTTATGCCAAAACCAAGCTTAGCAGAAAGGAGCTCGCGCCTTACCTTTATCAAAAGTTTGCCCCCTCGTGCGCGCTTAAAGCCAAGCAACGCGCACATGCCAAATATATTTATCCGGTCATTGGTCATTTTTCCGTCCTTCGGTCGAACAAAGCCGTGTTGCTTTCTGATCCCCGGCATAGTTTTCCGAAGTTACCGTTGCTTTGCTGTTCGTTCTCTGCACAGTTTGTCCCGAAGATACCGCGCGCCGTGGTGCGCACGAGATAAAAACCGACTGCGCGCGACCTGTTTACTTCAAAGTTGTACTACATGTGTGGGCGGGGCTTATTTCCTCCTTATTAGGGCTCCAAGTTCATTAAAATAGCTTACATCTCATTGTACTCAAACAAGTTTGGTTTTGTACTAATCAAATTTCACTTCTAAATATAAGCTAACAACTAAGGAGTTTCGTGATAGCAATCCCGACAACACCATTAGCTTTTTTATTTCAAGACTTTACTACACACATTTTCCTATTTTGAAAAACACCCAATAGAAAAAAATGTATACAGGTCCTCTCAAAAAATTAGCATATGTTGATAAGTTAATTCCTTTTCCGTAAGTCATGATAAAAATTAAACGTTCTTATATTTTTAGAGTCCTTGCACATCAACTGAAATAATTTCAGTCCTTTTTATTGTTTTAATACTGAATGATTTTGGCATACAGCTCATGAAAAACCCAAATTCCTATCCAAAAAATTAGCATATTTTCATCGCGACCAATAAAACAAAAGTGTTTTTAATACAAAAAAGTCACCTTCAAATTATTATGTTTCAGTTATGCACTCAATACTTGGTCGGAATCCTTTTGACAGAATGACTGCTTCAATTCGGCGTGGCATGGAGGCAATCGCCTGTGGCACGCTGAGGTGTTTGGAGGCCCAGATGCTTCGATCAGCGGCCTCTAAGCTCATCCAGATGTTTGGGTCTGGCGTCTCTCAACTTTCTCTTCACAAATATCCCACGATCTCTATCGGGTTCAGGTCAGGAAGAGTTTGGCAGGCCCAATTCACACCGTAATACCATGTTCAAGTAAACCATTTACAGTGATTTTGGCACTTGACCAGGTGGCCAGTCGTGCTGAAAATGAACTCTTCATCTCCATACAGCTCTCAGCAGATGGAAGCATGAAGTGCTCCAAAATCTCCTGATAGCTAGATGGCTTGGACCCTGCCCTTGATAAACCAGTGGGACCAACACCAGCGCCTGACATGGCACCCATACGCATCACTGAACTGTGGTACTTGACACTGGACTCATACATTTTGGCATTTCCATCGCCCCAGTTCTTCCTCCATACTCTGGCACCTTGATTTCCGAATGACATGCAAAATTTGCTTTCATTCGAAAAAGTACTTTGGACCACTGAGCAACGTCCAGTGCTGCTTCTCTGTAGCCCAGGTCAGGCGCTTCTGCCGCTGTTTCTGGTTCAAAAGTGGCTTGACCTGGGGAATGCGGCACCTGTAAGCCCATTTCCTGCACAGCCTGTGGCACGGTGGCTCTGGAATCGGCCCTTCTCCAACTCCTCCTCAGGTTCCGGCACTCTTCTCGTGTGCAGCGTTTTCTGCCACACTTTTCCTTCCCACAGACTTCCCACTGAGTGCCTTATACCCACTCTGGGAACAGCCTATTCGTTCAGAATTTCTTTCTGTGTCTTACCCTCTTTCTTGAGGGGTCAATGATGGCCTTGCTGACAGCAGTCAGGTCGGCAAGTCTTACCATGATTGCGGTTTTAGTAATGACGCAGGCTGGAGTTTTCATAAGCCTCAGGATCTTTTTGCAGGTGTTTAGAGTTAATTCGTTGATTCAGATGATTCGGTTAATACTCGTTTAGAGAACCTTTTCATGATATGCTAATTTTGTGGAATTTGGAATTTTGGGTTTTGTCCATGAGCGGTATGCAAAATCATCAGTATTAAAACAAAGAAAATACATTGAAATATTTCCAGTTGGTTGTGGGCAATGGATCTAAAATATATGAACGTTTAATTTTCTATCATTACAGTATGGAAAAGATTGACCTTTACTCACAATATGCTAATTTTTTTGAGAAGGACCTGTATATTCATTTAGACGAAACTCTGCTCAAACTACATCATTTTTTATACGTTTGTAGAGAGACACGAAGAACTCAGTTCGTGGCAGTTTGCAGACGAACAGCTTCTTAACACTGGCCCCCTGCACTGGCAGTTCTGACAGAGCACACACACAACTGCTGCTCTCATTCCTAGACACAGAAAAAAAGTCATTAGGAGATGTTCACCCATTCAGACGTTCAACCTACAGTCACAGTTTTTGCTGTAGATTTTTGTATATACACTTTGTATGTGGATATTATTATTATTTTTAAGTAAATAGGTCCTTAAAAGATAATGCCATTCTAATGAATAGATCAAGTTTGGCACTGGAATATTACAAATTCTAAAGTCTTACTGGTATTGGTAAATGTATGTGAATGTATATTGGTCATGTGAGCTATTCCTCCCATCTTCTTCCTCCCAGAAACAGGTCAAGTCCCTTAGTCGCCCCGTAAAGCATTTAATGTTCTCCGGCTCGTCACGAAGCAGCAGAGCAACTGTTGAATAGCAGAATGTATTCACGTTATTTTTTCATTCACATTGTTATTTAACATTAACCAACGTCTGATTTCAGGTGGTGCCACTGCCCACAGTGACCAGGGTTCAAATCACGGTGGGTGCCTTTTGGCCGGCCATCACACAGCACGATTGGTCTCGTCTGGGAGGGGTAGCAATGGGGATCATCCCCCCCTGCTGCAACAAACGACCCCCACATAACCTTGCGAGGATTGATGCCTGTTCAGGATACATTGTGCTTGTACGTTGTGTCTGTTTAAGATTAAGAAAACATTCAGTGCCCTGGGTGGGACCACCAGTCCCATTTTGGGCTTGACCATGAGAGATCCCTGACCGACCTCCCATTCTCCTCAGACCGGCCAATCCTGCTGCATGTGTCCCCCTGTAGGCACTGTCAGCCTAGGTTCTGCGGTGGTGGAATGCTAAACATATTATTTTTTGATATTTAAAAGCTATTTTTAGACCTTTGCAATGTCACATTTACTGATAGATGAGTTTTCACTATTTAACTTCCCATTACAGCATGTAGGTTTTTATTTTTTATCCGTTTGTTCAATGATTCATTGGTTTATTCATTCATATTGTAGCACTAGTAACCAATCACAGCTGTGGCCCTCGGTGACAGTAAACGATCTTAAACCCCAAATCAGAAACTCTGGGCAGAAGATAAAACTTTGGCAGACAGTTGAACCCATGATAATTTTCTGTTTTGTCTGGCCAACTTCATTTTTCCATTCCTGCATTTCAGGCCTGCACACACTCCAAAAAAGTTGGGAAGGTACTCTTTGAACTACTACTCACATCATTTAAAAGACGTTTTTGCACAGAGGATACCAAGTGATGAAGTGCTTCAGGTGATATTTTGTCCCAATCCTCCTGCAAACCATCTGTAAATTAACATTGACTGATTTTTTGTCTTTGGTCCGGGGCACACAGCATCCATTTCTTTCAAAAAAAGATCTGGAATACTGATTCATCTGACCACAATACACTTTTCCACTGTGTGATGGCACATTCCAGATTCCTAGACAAATGCTTGTCAAAGTAATAACAACATATTTAACATATTAGCATATTTCATCTCTTACAGCAGTGTAGTTTATCCTGCATACTGTGCATACATCAGCCAAGGCAGGCAATCTGTTGGTCACTAGGATCAGTCACATGTCAACTGGTGGTGTTTTTCCTTGTTCCACTCACTTTTGGGCCAGTCGGGAAAAAGATAACGTCCAGTTCATATGAACTTCTCTTAAACTTCAAATTCCGCGTTATATGCCCGTTGGTTGGGTCCATATACCTCGTCTACTCCAGTTTCCGTAAGAAGCATACTGTAGCCATAGACGTAATGTACCTAGATGCCGCATTGTCTGTTTCGGCTCGTTGCTGCGATAAGTCAATGCGTCCGCCATATTGGTCCAGGCAAGACGGGCTTGTAAACAAAAACAAGTGAATGGATGAGCCGCGTTTTTCCTGGCTAAAATGCACAATAACCACAATACCAATTTTTATATTAAAAGCTTTTGATCTATCTGGAGTACCAAAAAGTTTTGACTTCAGTTACTTTAAATCTTCATAGAGAGGAGCGTGCATCAGCGTTAGGCATGATGGAAATAATTCCTTGTCATAAGAAATTGTAAAAACTCACATTTTTGTCAAGCATGGATTTGGATTATTTCCTTCGGTTATTAATACGTGTGGAAACATCCCTTTATAATTGAATGTACATGAAATGTATAGGTTTTTTATGTTCTCGAAATGGCTTGTTCTGTCAATGTCCCCATTATTTGAGCTTTTCTTTTGTCCCAGGTCAGAACTCGGCTCATTCACTTTGAAATACTGAAAAAATCTAAACTGTGCATCTATAGTGAGACACTGGAGACAGTGTTTCTGCTTTCTGTTTGTTATAACAGTGAAATGATGCACTGATGGCAATAGAGTTCAGTATAGTTTATTATTAACTTATGAATACAATAAGATGTAGTCTCATAATATAATTAATGAAATAACAGATTAACAATAGTAGATATAGTATATGTGGTATAAATAGTATTATAACAGTATATACAATAGTGAATACTGTATTATACAACTTATATTTCTATTTACACTACATATACTATGTCCTATTGCTAATCTATTACTATTATTGTTTTATAATATTATTAGACCAGAATCAGGCATGTTTTTTTCGAAAAGAATCTTCGGAGAATTATGAGAAGTTGCTTGGACCAATATGGCGGCAATGATGACACACAATCCAGCGATGTAGCGTCTAGGCACATACGTCTATGACCGTAATGATAAGTATCAATGAAGATGGATAAGAAGAGACCTGAAAAGGCCAGGTTGAAAAGAAAGGGCAATGGAGGAGAACACAGTCGAATGTGCCAAAACAGACAAAAAGTGGTAACTGGTAGGAGTCGTAGGGCTAATGATTTATCAGCATAATTATTATGCTAATATCGAACGCTATGCTACCTTGTGAATCTATGCAAATTTTAAAATTAATCTATGCATTTAAAATTAATATCTTTTAAACCAGTCACTATTGATGCTGTAGATGCTGTTTACACTTCTAAGTATGAACCAAAACGTATAAAAAATAGTGCATTATGCTTCCCTGTAAGGAAGAGTGAGATGCATTTGATTTCAAGTCAATTGTTGATGTGAAATTATTTTAATTTAGGTTAATTCATCAACCTGTTCTTGAAGTGGAATATTTATCAATGTATGTGAAATGTTATTTAACTTCTACACACGTTTTAACTTGTTTCTAATAAAAAACAGGAGCTAGTGGTGGGCAATCTGACGATATTTATTGCATTGTGATGAACTGTGTTATGATAGACGACATGATTTTCTGAGCATATCGAGGATATCGTCAGTGCTTAAAGGACACTGAAGAACTTCATGTTTCATTATAAAGGGTGTCATTTGTCCTGTTTAATTGGATGAAGTGCAGCACAATTTGAATATAAATCACTTTAAGTATGGGACAATATTTGAGTAGTAGTTTTTAATAATCTGTCACTACTGATGCATTTTGTCTATGATCACATGTATTGTGATACATATCGTGTATCGTGATATAATAATTTTTACCATACTGCCCACCCCTAGCAAGAGCTGAATTGTCGATTCATTTATTCAGTTTCCTGCACTATGGTAAAAGTGGGCTGGGCTTGGCCATGAACCTCCTGGGTTGAAAAGTGGCCCCACTCTGACCCCGTCCTAAGGAGTAATGTTCCAGATTTCATGAAGAACACTATGCATGTTTTTAAAACGAGACTAAATTTTACTTGTTTATCGTGGCCTATTCACAGTTCTTGTGTATTTTGATGTTATTAAATATACCTCCATAAGTTCTACATTTTCATAGATTCTTGGGTTGTTGTGTTAGGTTAACTATATGTAAAACAGTGTGTGATTTTGGTTAAAAATCCATTTAAATAAACGTATTATTTGTTAGGCATATTAGATGTACAGAGTGGTACAAGTGGTTTGGTTGCATAGTAACTGGTCTTCTTATCAGAGTCTCAGGCGGGCTTGTTTTGCGCGGATCACGTTATCGACGTCTTTTGGAAGGCCCGTAAAGTACAGATAAGTGAAACTCAACCCACCCCAACACCTTATTCTTACAGTTAGGCCTAATTTTTACACAGACGCGGGAAACTTGCAAGGTGCTGAGGCGGGAGAAGACAGAGCCATGTCTGTACTTCATTGTTTGTATATGTAAGGACATGCTTATAAATTGTCAAGGTGGTCTGAGATACAAGACACCTCAGAACCCATTTCCTAGGCTCAGTTCCCACTTGGCCACACGGTTTCAGTACACTTACTTCGCATTGTTGGAGTGTGACAAATGGTAGGAAGTTCATACAAAACAAAGCAGTCAAACATGACACTAAATTACCTAATACACTAGAACCACATCAAAAAGCAGTAAGCTACATTGTATGGCCAAAGTTTGTGGACATCCCTTCTAATTATTGAGCTCTGATATTTCAGCAACACTGAACATTCATAATATAAAGCATACATTTGTGGATAATAGACATATAATGGCAGTAGAATGTGTTGTACTGATACCCCAGTGACTGTCAATATGACACATTTAACAGTTCCGCTTCCAACAAGTCAATTCATCAACTTTCTGCCCTACTGTACTTCAACAAAGTCCACTGACAATTGGATTGCTAACTTTGATTGAAAACTTGGCTGACTTGCTCAGAACCTGGATCTCAGCTCCATCAGACACTTTGAAAATGCACTGGAATGCCAAAAAGGTAGAGAGGGCGGTCTAACATCAGAGGCTAACCTCACAGTCCTGTTCCAAAATCTAGTGAAAAGCCCTTTTAAAAGAACAAAGGGTTTGGGAATCCATACTAATGCTCATGTTTTGATGTAATTTTGTCTGTCCAAAAACCTTTGGCCATATACTCTACATATACAGTGGGGCAAAAAAAAGTATTTAGGTCAGCCACTGATTGTGCAATTTCTCCTACTTAGAAAGATGAGAGAGGTCTTGTAATTTTTCATCATAAGTACACTTCAACTATGAGGGGAAAAAAGTTCAACTCAATACTTGGTAACCTAACCTTTGTTGGCAATGACAGAGGTCAAACGTTTTCTGTAATTCTTCACCAGGTTTGCACACACTGTAGCTGGTATTTGGGCCCATTTCTCCATGCAGATCTCCTCTAGAGCAGTGATGTTTGGGGCAACACGACTTTCAACTCCCTCCACAAATTTTCTATGGGGTTTGAGGTCTGGAGACTGGCTCGGCCATTCCAGTACCCTTGAAATGCTTTTTACGGAGCCACTCAGGCTTCGTTGCCTGAGAGGTGTGTTTGGGAGATCGATAGTCATGTTGGAACACCCCAGCCACGTTCCATCTTCAATTTCTTACAACTGCTCCCACAGTTGATTTATTCACACCGACCTGCTTGCCTATTGTAGATTCACTCTTCCCAGCCTGGTGCAGGTCTACAGGTTTCTTCCTGGTGTCCTTCGACAGCTCTTTGGTCTTGGCCATGGTTGAGTTTGGAGTCTGACTGTTTGAGGCTGTGGACAGGTGTCTTTTATACAGATAACGAGGTCAAACAGACAGAAGAGCTTCTTAAAGAAGTTGTTACAGGTCTGTGAGAGCCAGAAATCTTGCTTGTTTGTGGGTGACTTCCTGGATTTTTTTTCCCTCATTTTGTCTCTCATAGTTGAAGTGTACTTATGATGAAAATTACAGATCTCTCTCATTTTTCTAAGTAGGAGAACTTGCAGAATCATTGGCTGACTAAATACTTTTTTGCTACACAGTACAATTACACGTAAGCATTTTTGAAAGGCTACATTTCCTCCTTATCCACGATGTGAATTTGTGTACATCTACTTTGAAATAACACATTCCAAATTATGCATTCTTGCTGGTGGACATAGGCTGCTTGCAGTCACTGAGTGAATAATGTATTGAAAATAGTATTTCAAAATGTCAGAATAGTCTGTCACTTAAAGGTTAACAAAAGTGGGATGATACAAAATGACCCTCCATTAAATCAATTTCAGAATGCAAACTTCACCCAGGAAGTAGTCAACCCGGCACTTGAAACTGCATTTGAAACTGGAACTTGACTGGCCCACATAGAGTTCTGACCTCAACCCCATCGAACACCTTTGGGATGAACTAGAACGGAGATTGTGATCCAGGCCCTTTCATCCACCATCAGTGTCTGATCTCAACAATGGATGAATGGGCAAGTATTCCCATGGACACAATCCAAAACCTTGTAGCTTTTATAGCTGCAAAGCCAGAACCAACTTCATATGAAGCCTACGGATTTAGGATGAGATGTCATAAAACCTCTTGTAGATGTGTAGGTGTCCCAATAATTTTGTCCATACAGTATATATTTAATAGCCAATCCTGTGAAAATTTTTGTGCCTCATATAGTTTTGTTAAAATAATCGATTTACTTGGATGAAGGATTTTTTTTTTCTCTCAGACTAAATTTACTTCAATTAAAAGTTGGATTTTTTCATGTTTTCAGTGTGAGAATAAGCGAACCCCAATGGAGCTTTCTCTTGTTGTTATGTATGTGCGTCAGGAGATTGTGGCTTACCGGTGGCTACCAAGAAAACATGCTGCAGGAAGCCCAATGGTTGTCATGTGCACCTCTCTGGATAGTTAGATAAAATTAAAGTATGGCAGCCGTGTGGGCACAGAGTCGTAAAATAAGATGGTTATCAGAGTCCTCTGTGGGCAAAGGTTAAAAAAATGAGAGCACGTTGTATTGATTCGAATGCTTCAACTTTTCTTAATATGGAAGTATTTCAGCAGACAGCACGAAAGAGCAAATAATAGGTTTTATTTTGTAAACAGTTCATACATTCATTATTGTAATGCTTTCAGTATTCCAGGAAAGAAAACAGTGATATATTTTAAAATCCAGTGAGTACTGGACTGGTGATTTACAGTTAGCCCTGCACTACTGTACTTGTTAGTCTGGTGTCCTAACAACAGTAGTAAATGACCATGATCTCCGAGTCACCAGAACCTTCAACACTGTACTGTCGGAGAATGTGAACTTAACAGATACTGAATTACAAAAGCAAAACAGTGGCACTGAATAAATACATGCTTTTGCTCCAAGTACTTAACTATTTGGCAAGAACAGATAATAAAGAAAACAAGAAAGAAAATGTGGCACAACAGTGAAGAGCTAGTGTTAAAAAAGTGGATCTGATTCCTTCTAGCAAACGAGGGAACCATTCGGTTTAATCATGGTACTGTATCCAAAGTGCTGACACATCCAATGAAATCTGAAGCCAGAGTATCTCTGCGGAGAGGCGCCAACGGATCACAACAGACAGTTAACAGTGTGTGTGGAGAGTGATAGAAAAGAGAGTCACGGGGTGGAGGTTAGACAAGGTGCCACAATGTTCTTTATCATGATGACCGGGTTACAGCAGGAGGTCTTATATTTGGTCTAGGAAGCATTCTCACGAGCACAAAGCAGCAATAGTGTGGAAAGGTTTAAAATAACGTTACCACAGAAATAAACCAGGACTAAAACTTGAATAATCTTTAAATACTTCAGAATGCTGAATTGTCATTGAAATAGTTTAAGTGAAATACAAGACCGGTGCAGTCAATTCCTCTGCACTATTAAAAGAACGGTTTGCAAAGCTGTTTGTGTCAAAGGCAAAACTAACGCCTTGCACACAAAGCATTTACAGTGTGAAACATGAATTCAAATCCAAACTCTGCCATAGCATAGTAACCATAGTCAGGAGGGCCAATAAACCACAATTAGATCTGCTATGTAGATAGAACAGAGCTACACTAGCCATTCAAATGGGTGATATGTACAAAATAGGGCTATTAATGCTTCCACCATTGGCCGTTGGCCACTGGATGACTCCAGAGAAAGCACACTGACCCTTTCACTTGATAGTGCTGTCATTTGATGACGAGAGATCTGGGTTTAAATTTACAAGCCGTTCCTTCAAAAGGGACTCAAGTATAGAGTGGTTGCTCTTCTATGCAGATTATAATCATTAAGTCTGTAGATCTTATGGCACATTTTTAGCAGCGTTTCATAATCCCATAATGCCCTGAAGATGTTTTCTGTTTTCTGTTTTTCAAACTGAACTGAATCAACAGATTTGTTTGTTTGTTGTTTTAATGTCACCAGCAAAAATGGGTGTTCATGCCAGCAGCAAGGATATATTGATACTAATCGGACACATATACTGGGCATTTAAAGCAACCAGTTAACTTAATGCATATCTTTGGTTTGTTGGAGGAAACCAGACCACCTGGAGTACACCCACATGGACACAGGAAGAACATGCAAACTCCACATAGGTGTAGTCCTGTGGATTGAGACAAGGAACTGTTTGTTGCCCAATCAATAGACTGAACTGATACTCAAGGGCCAGGATTGAGACGCTTTTTTGATGCGACCTTTCTGCGCTATCACAGCGTTCCCACTCACAGCAGAATCAGTGGCAGCATAATGGGGAAGTACATACGGTGTTACTTCACACCTCCTGAGATCCTTGGTTCAATTCCCAGGTCAGACTCTACTTCGGGCACTCTGGTTTCTGCCCACATTCCAAAGACATGCGTTCGGTCTGGTGTCTCTAAAGTGTCCCAGGGTGAATGATTTAATGTGCACATGTGCCTTGTGATGAACTGGCACTTTGTCTAGGTTTGGTTCCCATCTTGTGTCCTGTGCAGACAGTTAGATCCTGGCTCCTTGTGACTTGTATTTAAAGAACAGGGGTCTGATTTTCACAACATGCTTGTGTAAGAGTCCCATAGCATGAACAAAAGATTTCAGAAAAGGTTGTTGATGCCCATCAGCCTGGAAGAGGTTACAAAACCAAATCTAAAGAGTTTTAAACTTCACCAATCCACAGTCGGACAGACTGTGTACAAATGAAAGAAATTCATGACTATTGTTATCCTCTCCAGGAGTGGTTGACCAGCAAGGATCACTCCAAGGACAAGCTATGTAATAGTGTGTTAGGTCACAGTGGAACCCAGGGTAACATTTAAGTAACTAAAGGACACATTGTATTGTTCATTATTCCACCATCAGGAGAACACCAAACAACATGGCAGGGTTGCAAAGAGAAAGCCACTGCCTGTCTGCAATTTGCTAAAAATCACATGGACAAGCCGGAAGGCTACTGTGGAAACGTGGATGGATGAAACTAAAATAGGCCCTGGCCTAGCAACCCTGAACTGTATTGACTAGTTATGAAAAGTGAGTGAATTAGTAACTTGGCTGGTTTTATACTGAAATACTTGGGCAGATATATGAGAGTGAAATGACATAACAGGAACAAAAATACACTAAGGAGATTTAGATAGTCACTAATCAACAATAACAGGTTCACAACAGCAGTCCACCAGGGATAGGCGACAATATCGCAATACTTGAAGGCATTTTCATGATGCACGATATAGATTCAGGGGGCTCGGCTGGTGCAGTGGTCTAATATGCTAGCCACCCTCACAGAAACCCGGGTTCAAGTCCTAGTGGTACATTCCAGTCAGACATCAAAGAGTTGAGGCTGGTCAGTTTATAGTGTCTCATCCCTTGGTGATGCAACAGTGACCCATACCCAGCCCTACAATAGACCAGTGTCCTGTCCAGGGCATGCCAACACCTGCACCTAGTGTTCTTCGGACAGGTGCCATAGCCTGTGACCCTGACCAGGAAAAAAAACGTATCAAAAGATGTATGCTATTTAGACTTGCTAGTAAGAGTGGTGCCAAATAAAATTATATGCTTTAAATGTTTACAAAATAATAATTTAACTTAACAACAAATAACCAACAAAAATGTTGCATCTGAGCCTAAAAACTAACAGGAATAAACATTATACTAATTAGAATTTGTTACTTTACCTTTGCTTTCATTTGTGCAAATGGTCAATGCTGTACTGCACTAGACTGAGTGTCGTATCACACAATTATGTACTGCTTCTAAGAATAAACCTAGTTAAAGATGGCTACAGATGGGTCACATTGGTCCATAGTGGTGGGCAAATTCACCAAACTTTCCCAATCTTGGTCCCTGAAGTGAGAACGACAGTGGCTTTGTAGGTTTGCAATAGGGGAGTGTTTCTCAAACCTGGTCCTGGTGCCCTCCGGTCTGCATGTTTTAGTGTTTTGCTGCTCCCAAAACACCTGATCCAACTACTCAGCTCATTAACAAGCCTGTTATTGAGTTAAAGTGAGTGTGTTTAAACAGGAGAAGCACTAAATTGTGCAGAGTGGTGGGGTGCCAGGACCAGGATTGAGAAACACTGCTATAGGGAATGGATATACAGATATAGATCTCCTAGCTGGTTGAACAAGAACCTCCTAGAGCTCACTGCAAAAGAACCTTATACAATATGTGAAACGCGGTGGTAAAAGTATAGGTTCGGGCCTGATTTGCTGCATCTGGGCCAGGACAGCTTGCCATCACTGATGGAACAAGGAGTTCTGAATTATTCCAGCAAATTCCAAAGGAAAATGTCAGGTCTTTTGCCCATGAGCTGAATCTCAAGAGAAGAGGGTTCATGCAGCAAGACAATGGTCCTAAGCACAAAAGTCGTTCTACCAAATGATCAATAAAGAAGAACAATGTTTTGGAATGGCCAGGCCAGAGTCCTGACCTTGGTCATGGAAAGACATAAAGTGAGTAGATCATGTGAGGAATGGACTAAAATTCCTTCAAGTCAAAGTGCAAAACTGATCAAGAGTTACCTGAGTTACACTTTGCAGTTCTTGTTACACAAGGGGGTCCACACTAGATACTGAATGTAAAGGTTCAAATACTTTTGCCACTCAGAGATATGTAACATTGGATCATTTCCCTCAATAAACAAATAACCAAGTGCAATATGCTGGTCTGATTTGTTTAACTGGGTTCTCTTTATCTACTTTTAGGGCTTGGGTGAAAATCTGATGTGTCATATCACAGCAGAAATATAGAACATTCTAAAAGGTCCACAAACTTTCAAGCAACACTCTACCACTACCCCATCTGCACCAAAGAAAATCATTTTCAGCAAGAACGCTGGCCATGTTGGCCAAATGAATGAAGTTAATAGTTCAGTAGTGTAACGGTGAGGCTTGACTAAGAACAGTGAAAAAAGTTAGCTGAATCGGAATCAAACCCTTGATTTTTGTGTTTCCATGCACTTAATAATCAGATCATAGTAGGACTTCTGCTGTTATCTGATTATTCAAGTGGTCATGTATACAGCATACTCTGATCTAGAAATCAGAGTAAGAAATTTGATAAAGAGAGCTGGATTTTACTCCAATAACCAGATTACTCATAGCTTGTATACCAGTTACCCGATTTCCTAACCCGACACGGTTGCCCCCTATTCTAAAGACTTGGTTCATTTGGCCTATTTTTTCCATTGACTGTGATGGATTTTTCCTGGCAACCCCAGAATTAAATGCGTCATGGAATGAAAGGCATCGAAACAGCTACAGAACACTCTGAAATGCAATATATACTGGAGAAAATGAAGAATTTGATTATTTAATATTAAATTGTGAAGTTAATGTCACATATTTCTGTGAGATTATTGGCTGGTTGCAAAGTAGAAAGCCTTTTACTGCCAGAGTCATGTAAACCCAGAGGTTTCCCGTTATCTGATTACTCTAGTGCATGTAAACTCGTTGATTGGATTAGTGACAAAATCTGATTTTCTGCAGTTATCTGATTATTAAGTGCATGTAAATGCACTCATTGAACCAGCCATTAGTCACAGGGCAAGATTTATATCTGCCATCTAAAGCCTTCAAAGACAAGTTAAAGGTACATTGGACAGGACGCCAGTTCTGAAGGGAAACAAAAGTGAAGGCAAGTAGAGGTGCTGGTGGCGTTTTAGCAGGCACAGCCATTATGTCCTTCAGCAGGAGATTCCTGTAGATTGGAGTCTTTATGGCTGGTAAGTTGACCATCTCCCTCCATGGTTTCGTTCATCTTCTCACAGATTACGTCCACCAGACGTTCAAATACCTGCTTCACATTGATATTGTCTTTGGCACTGGCCTCAAAGAACTGGAATCCTGGCAGATACAAAAGGTAGAACTAAGCTGTATAGGCATGGTTATGTTAGCATTGGGTTACTTAATCTGGTATTTATATAACACATTTGCAAATGTGGGGTAAACTCTGGTAAAAGGTGGGACTGGGTTCATATCCCGCCTCTGCCAAGCTGCCACTGTTGGGTCCTTGAGCAAGACCCTTAACCCACAATGGCTTGGATTGTAAGATTGTATCAATTGGAATCCGCTCTGGATAAGGGCGTCTGCTAAATGCTGTAAATGTAAACAATATGCAATACAATGGTTAAAGAACTGGACTATTGACCTTAGAAGGTCCAGGGTTCAAGTCGCAGCACTGCAAGGCTACCACTGCTGGGCTCTTGAGCAAAGCCCTTACCCCTCAATTGCTTGAACTGTACAATGGAAGACTGTATCAGTTATAAGGGGTTCTAGATAAAGGTGTCTGCTTACATGTACACGTAAAATATCTTTTTGAAAGATACAGTCATCAAAATAGATGGTTTGTTTAAAAAAAGTAAATCAAAATGGCAAAAAAACTAAATGCATTACACAGGATCATGCAGTGGTGTGAAAAAGTGTTTGCCCCCTTCCTGATTTACTATTTTGTTGCATGTTTGTCACACTTAAGTGTTTCAGAACATCAAACCAATTTAAATATTAGTTAAAGACAACACAAGTAAACACAAAATGCAGTCTTTAAATGAAGGTGTTTATTATTAAGGAAGAAAAAAATCCAAACCCACATGGCCCTGTGTGAAAATGTGATGGTCCCCTAAACCTAATAACTGGTTGCATTTGCGATAACTTTCCATGAGCGTTGTGGAGGAATTTTGGCCACTCATCTTTGCAGAATTGTTGTAATTCAGCCACATTGGAGGGTTTGA
>JAJAGP010001337.1:86244-203631 GCA_025084515.1 Ancistrus triradiatus
CCTGATTGAGAACAGGTGTGGCAATAATCAGGCCTTGGTGTGGCTAGAGACAGTGAATTCAAGTGTGATAAACCATAGTTATGTTTTAACAAGGGGGGGCAAACACTTTTTCACACCACTGTATGTACTTTTCACAATATGCAGTGTTAATGAGGAAACCAACCAATTCAATTGAAATTATTTTACAACCCTAAATCAGAAAAGGTTGGGATGGTATGGATAGTGCAAAAAAACAGTGTTTCTTGTGTTCTTACGGTTAGTTTTTTATTTCATTGCAGACAGGATGAACACAAGATATTTCATGTTTTGTCTGGTGAACTTCATTTCATCTGTTACTATACATCAATTCCGGCATTTCAGGCATGCAACACATTCTAAAAAGAGTGGGACGGTAAAGCATTTCCAACTTTCTAATTTTTCCATTCCTTCTCACAACATTTAAGACGTTTTTGCACAGATGATACCAAGCAATGAAGTGTTTCAGGTGTTATTTTGTCCCATTCTTTCTGCAAAGTTGTCTGAAAGTGTGCAGCAGTCATCGTTGTCACATTTTACATTTCAAAATTCTCCAAACATTCTCTATTGGGGACAGGTCAGAACTGCAGGCAGGCCAGTCCAGTACCCATACCCTCATCTAACTTTGTAATGTGTGTAGCATGTGGTTTTTCATTTGGAATATTCTTAAAAGTCCTTGGTAAATATGCCATCATGAAGGCAACATATGTTGCTCTAAAATCTCAGTGTACTTTTCTGGATTAATGCTGCTATCACAAAAGTGGAAATGACCTTTGGCACTGACATAACCACATATCATTTTGGATTTGTTGCTGATAATAGTCTAGATGATCCATTTCATCTTTGGTCTGGAGCACACGACGACCATTTCTTCCAAAACAGATCTGAAATACTGAATTATCTGACCACAATACACGTTTTGACTGTGTGATGGTCCCACATGTCCCAGATGTCTCCGAGAAGAAACAGAAGTCGACACCACTTCACAAGGTGTCTTTTGTCCAGTAAAGTTAATCGCCATTTGTGAATGTAACTCCGTATTGTAGTGCTTGACAAAGGTTTGATAAAGTAATCCCTTGGCCATGTGGTTCTATCATCCATAGTTGAATAACGATTCTTAATGTTGTGCCATCTAAAGGATCAAGGATCACAGGAGTTTAGTTTAGGCTTGCACACTTGCCCTTTACGCACTGAAATTCTCCGCTCCGATCTTTTTGAGTAACACTGTTTTTAAACATTTTAATAATTTCCTCATGCATTTGTTGACTGGAGATCAATGCATGTGACTGGAGATCCTCTGCCCACCTTTGCTCATTAAAGACTCAGCCCTTAATGGATACTTTTGTCAATCACCTGCTGACATCACTTCATTATCTAGCTTTTTTTACCTCATTACTAGCCCTAAATTTCCCCCATCCCAACTTGGAATGGAATAGGTTGCATGCTTGAAATGTAGGAATGGATGTTTATTAACAAATGAAATGAAGTTGACCAGGCAAAACATGAAATATCTCAGGTTCATACTGTCTGCCATTAAATAAAAGCCAAAGTAAACACTTAAAAAGTGGGGTTTTTAATTTGCATTTTTCTATACCGTCCAAACTTTTTCTGATTTGGGGTTGTAAATCCTCTATAGCATTTTTTATCATTATTACCCACCATTCTGCCCACACACCTGAGGATATCCCAAATGGCTTCCTTTGTAATCTATATCCTTCCTACATGTACACATATGTTGTGTGTCAGAGCGCTATTGTTGAGTGTACTCTTCCTTTCTGTGGTTTTCCATTTCTTGTATGCCTCTTCTCTCTGTTTCTATAGTGATAGCTGATTGGTATAAACTGTTAAATGAATATTCAGGAGCACAGTAAATGTCACTGTTCCTAGGACGCATCTGATTTAGAGTAAACATAGTTCAAAACAACAAAGAAAAAACATAATTTACATGCGACTGGAAGCTAGAAATAATGATTCTACAACCCCAATTCCAGTGACGTTGGCCGTTGTGTAAAACATAAATAAAAACAGAATACGATGATTTGCAGATCATTTTCAACCCATATTCAGTTGAAAACACTACAAAGACAAGATATTTAATGTTCAAACATATGAATGTTACTGATTTTTGTTGAAATATTCACTCATTTTGAATGTGATACCTACAACACGTTCCAAAAACAGTTGGGACAGGAGCATGTTTACCACTGTGTTACATCACCTTTCCTTTTAACAACATGAGATGCTGGCTTTTAATCTTCTGAGGACACAACGTCCATGATTTCCAAAAACAATCTGAAATGTGGACTCGTCAGACCACAGGACACTTTTCCACTTTGCGTCAGTCCATCTCAGATTTGGCCGGCAGCATTTCTGGGTGTTGTTGATATATGGCTTTTGCTTTGCATGGTAGCGTTTTAACTTGCACTTGTACAGTGGTGCTTGAAAGTTTGTGAACCCATTAGAATTTTCTGTATTTCTGCGTAAATATGACCTAAAACATCATCAGATTTTCACACAAGTCCTACAAGTAGATAAAGAGAACCCAGTTAAATCCAATGAGACAGAATATTAAACATGGTTCATGATTTATTGAGGAAAAATGATCCAATATTAATATTAGTGAGTGGCTAAGTATGGAACCTTTGCTTTCAGGACCCTGGTGTGACCCCTCTGTACAGCAATAACTACAAAAAAAGTTTCTGTAAATTTGATCAGTCCTGCACACCGGCTTGGAGGAAATTTAGCCCATTCCTCTGTACAGAACAGCTCAACTTGGATGTTGGGGGTTTCCTCCACATTAACTTAATCCCCATTAGGTCCTCCACAAACATTTCGATTGGAGTAGGTCGGACTTTGACTGGCCATTCCAAACATTAACTGATTCTTCTTTAACCTTCGTTGTAGAACGGCTTGTGGTGCTTAGGGTCGTTGTCTTTCTGCATGACCCACCTTCTCTTGGAGATTTCAGTTCATGGACAAGATGTCCTGACATTTTCTTTGAATTATCTGATATCATTCAGAATTCATTGTTCCATGAATTGATGGCAAGCCGTCTTGGACCAGATGCAGCAAAAAGGGCCAAACCATGCTTACTACCACCACCATGTTTCACAGGATGGGATAAAGGTTCTTATGCTGGAATGCGTGTTTTCCTTTTCCACACATAATGCTTTTCTTTTAAACCAAAAAATTTCTATTTGGTTCTCACCACAAAAATGTTTCCAGTAGCCCTTCTGGCTCGTCCAGCATTGATCTTTAGACAACACATGCAGATGCACCCCCCCCCCGACCACACCCACCGCCCCAACATGCCTTAGTTCTTCGCCCCGCGGAAGCAGTGGCTTTCCCTTGTACACCCGGCCGGGGACGTCCGCCCCGACAGGCGCGACCCGAGCTCCGAAAACGAGAAGGAAACGCAGCAGGCGAATAGGGGGAAAGCGGTGAGAGATGATGGTCAGTGTTCTTCTGATGGGACTCATGACTATTAACATTAGCAATGTGAGAGAGGCCTCAGTTGCTTAGAAGGTACCCTGGGGTCCTTGTGACCTCGGCCAACTATACACACCTTGTTACCTGGATTGATCCTGTTGGTCTACCATCCTGGGAGGGTACAATGGTCTTGAATTTCCTCCATTTGTAAAAATCGTCTGGAATGTGGATTGGTGGAGTCCAAACTCTTTAGACATTGGTTTTTGTAAACCCTTTTCCAGTCTGATGAACATCAAACAACTCTTTTTGTTCGGAGGTCCTCCGGAAATCTCCTTTGTTATGCATGATACACTTCCACAAACGTGTTGTGAAGAGCAGACTTTGATAGATCCCTGTTCTTTAAAATAAAACAAAGTGCCCACTCACACCTGATTGTCATCCCATTGATTTAAACACCTGACTCTAATCTCACCTTCAAATTAACTGCTCATCCTAGAGGTTCACATACTTTTGCCACTCACTAATATGTAATATTGGATCATTTTCCTCAATAAATAAATGACCAAGTATAATGTTTTTGTCTCATTTGTTTGACTGGGTTCTCTTTATCTACTTTTAGGACTTGTGTGAAAATCTGATGATGTTTTAGATCATATTTATGCAGAAATATAGACAATTCTAAAGGGCTCACAAACTTTCAAGCACCACTGTAGATGGAGCGACAAACTGTGTTCACTGACAATGGTTTTCTGAGGTGTTCCTGAGCCAGTGTGGTAATATCCATTACAGATTGATGTCGGTTTTTAATGCAGCCTCACCTGAGGGATCAAAGGTCACGGGCATTCAATGTTGGATTTTGGCCTTGCCTCTTACTTGCAGAGATTTCTCCAGATTCTCTGAATCTTTTGATGATAGTATGGACTGCAGACGATGACATCCCTAAATTTCTTGCAATTGCACGTTGAGAAATGTTGTTCTTAAACTGTTTAAAGTGGTGAACCTTGCCCCATCCTTGCTTGTGAAGGACTGAGCTTTCAGGGATGCTCCCTTTATACCCAATTAACATGTTCACCTTTGGAATGTTCCAAACAGGTGTTTTTTGTGGGCATTCTTCAACTTTCCCAGTATTTTGTTGCCCCTGTCCCAACTGTTTTGGAACCTGTTGCAGGCATCAAAATAAAAATGAGTGAATAATTGCAAGTTTATCCGTTTGAACATTAAATATCTTGTCTTTGTAGTGTATTCAATTGAATATGGTTTAAATAAGTAATAAGGATTTGCAAGTCATCATATTCTGTTTTCATTTATGTTTCACACAACATACCAACTTCATTGGAATTGGGGTTGTATGTAAAAATATAAATAAACAAAATTAGGACCACGTTTTTCAGTTCATGGTCCTCCCCAGGCCTGGAGTCAGGCAGGTCAACACCCCATGCCAAAATCATTGAACAGCTAACATGAACTAATGACAGCTGAAATACAAACATAACTAAAAGCTTTAATCATACAACATGTCGACAAGGCACACAAGTGGTTAAGTCACTTCAGGCAAACCTCCTTGTTTCTACACACATTGTCCATTTCTTTCAGTTACACTTACCATATAGAATCACTTTGTAGTTCTACAAATACAGGCTGTAGTCCATCTGTTGGTCTGAATACTTTGTTAGCCATGTATAGGATATTGCATTCAGTGGACACAGATTTTAAAATAAAGGTGGGCGTACATGTATGTGTGTGTTCTCACCTAGTTCGTCAGCTAATCTCTGGCTGTCTTCTGTTGGAATGAGTCTGTCATCCTCCAGGTCACACTTATTACCCACCAGAATCACCTGCGCATTGTCCCAGGAGTACGTCTTAATCTGAGTGGCCCTGATGGTAACACACAACATCACACACATTATATATTATTATTTATTCTTACTGCCCACTATATGGTGCACACATCTGAATGATTGTCATGGGCTACTCCAAGATTAAGTCTAGATCTTGACTGTTAAGGCAATTTACTTATATGATATTCATCACATACAGTATAATTTTATTATAAATTTCACATTTCAAAGCCACTTTCAACCAACAGCAGTAGCAATCCTCAGAGTAACAAAGCAAAAACTCAAAGATATGATGGTGAATTTTTTTTCAATTTCTTTTTCTTTTGTAAAAATGCTCATTTACATAAATGTCAACGTCACATGCAGTCGTCAACCAAAACTGGTGGTCTATCTGGGCTGTGCGGAGCCTGTCTGCTCATATAGCCACCTCATAACAGCTAGGTCAGTACCGTCTAAATGGCAGGCAATTCACTAAAACAACTATCCTGCTTTCTCAGTCCAATGATGCTCCCCCTCTCAAAGTCCGTCAACTGGGCAAAATGTCTAGCAGTTAACGATCTCTCATCAAGAAGCACACTACCCAAAAGTAGCCTCTGAGTACCTCTTTACAGGGCAGTGGGCGAAGCATTTTCACACCCTCTTGTGGCAAGACCCAGTGTATTATCAGACCACACCTGTAATCATTTACATACCTGCCTGAGACATAACTGCATGCCGAGTTTTGCAGCAACCTGACACTGGGTGCCTTTTTTTGGTCAATGATTATATTTTCTGTTGGAGATGAGGGCAGAATGTGAGGAGGAAAGGAGGGCAGAAGAAAGGAGGAGCAAAGATAAATATTTCAGTGAGGATGACGGAGACAGAGGGAGAGAGTGACGTGTGTACACATTTCAGTAACCTATGGATGAAGTAGTTGGCGTTACTCATTCTGCAGTACACAGTGGAACCTTTGAAGTTGAACTTGATTAGTTCCAGAAGGCCGTTTGAACTCATTTGTTTAAAGTTGGAATGAAATTTCCCTATAAGAAGCAATGTAAAAAGTATCAATCCATTCCTGACCCCCAAATGATTGTTTTTCACATGTATTTAATAATTAAAAGCATGACTAAGCATGGAGAAATATAATACAATGCATACAATAATAATTACATAAAATAATTGAAATATAAAGACATTAAAATAAGTGAATATAAAGTGAAACTTTATAGCCATTGAGGCAAACGCAGTTTCGGCACATCTTATCACTGGGACAACGACGCCCAGACTGAGGGGGTGTCTGAAATCGCACCCATAGACTAATATAATATACATATACATAAACGGATTGGCATGCCATATTGGTGCATTATCACCACCTACTGGTAGTTGGCACCACTGAGTGTTCTACTTAGGGTGCTGATGTTCGAAGTCAGAATTACTGTCCGAATTTGGGAACAAAAAATTATTGAAACAGACTGCTTAATGTCCAAATCGTTCAAGTAAAGAGGCCTTTGAATTCCAAGGTTCAACTGTATTGAAAATGTGGCCTAAATGAACACGTATCATTGTCATGTACTTACTCACTCACTCTCACTGACCTAATGCATGTCTTTGGATGCATGGTCTTTTGAATGTGGGGGGAAACCCACCGGGAGAACATGCAAACACCACACACATAGAATCCAGATTGGAAATCAAACCAGGGACCTCTGGAGATGTGAGGTGACAGCACTAACTACTGCACCACTGTGTCACCCTCTTCTAAAACATACTAATTAAATTGTGCTGAAATATTTCAATAATATCTCAATTAAAAAATGTACAACACTGCTGCTTTTTGTATTATGGAAGCACACCTTTTTCCTTCCTTTACCCTCTTGCCATCACTCACCAGTCCTGTACAGCACTGAAGGAGTCTTGGTTGGTGATATCATACATTAGCAGGAAGCCCATTGCTCCTCTGTAGTAAGCTGTAGTGATGGTTCTGTAGCGCTCCTGTCCCGCCGTGTCCTATCACAAACAACATTACACAACTTAATGCAGTGCAACACCTCTGAGACATCAAGTACGTGAAGTCAATTAGATTTTTAAGTAAATTTGTCTTATTTCTGTCGAGTGGTCAAGTGGGAACTTGCGCCCCTACTTGACCTCATTTGAACCAGGGGTTATACAGTAGGAGGAAAGGTATTGCTGGCCAGCAGAGGAGAGTTCCATTGATACATTACATGGAAAGAATTTAATGCAATACTTATCCTAACTTGACACCAACTACTATGTCTCCATAAAATCTGAATGTGAATAAAGTCAGTATTAGTGACCCCGTTTGCTCCTGTAGCCACCACTCACACCTGACATCAGTCACGTCTACTAAATGTAAATGTCCAATTCCAAAGAAACAGTCAAGAAAATGTAAAATATTTATTATTTACTATTTGCAAAAATATTCAGACATTTACATCACAGCACTGCTGAATTAAATTTGTCTCCATATAATATAATGTGTCACACTACAGATGAACCTTTTCTCCAATAAAAAACCTGGGCTAGAGAGCAAAGATGAATGCAGATAGCAAAAATCTTAGAAAAAACTCCAAAAGCATGTTTCTTTGACCCCGACTGCTTCAGTCAAATTGTTTAAATAGCAGTGATTAAGGAAATCTAGCAAATGGGGGATTGTGATTTGTGTAAGCATCTAAAAACCCTGTGAAATCCAGCACATCTTAAAAGAATTCATAATTGTAAATACGTTTAATGGTAATTAAAGAGAGATGAATGCAATGAAGCCTTGACTAAATGTGAAAGTAGAGACACACTCCACACAATTCAATGTTAACATGTAAATCTCCTATAATAAAGAAAATCATTTCCTGTGGGACTGTGGTAGCCGAGCGGTTAAGCTACTGGTCCATAGACCACAAGGTCCAGGGTTCAAATCCCACCTCTGACAAGCTGCCACCGTTGGGTCCTTGAGCAAGGCCCTTAACCCATGACTGCTTGGATTGTAAAAAAATGTATAAATTGTAAGTCGCTCTGGATAAGGGCGTCTGCTAAATGACATAAATGTAAACGTAATGTAAATGTGATTCCCACACCTAATGCCCACCACATCCTTTACTGAAGAGCAGAGCACAGTCATCACTTCCAGACATTCCTGTAGTTAATGGTGAGCTCCTTGGTTTTATTAGTGTTCAGGGTCAGATTGTCCCATCACTATGGTGTGCAGGTAGTGGACTGTGGTAGCCTAGTGGTTAAGGTACTGGACCAGAAGGTCCACTGTTCAAATCCCAACTCTGCTACTGCTGGATCCCCGAGCAAGACCCTTAACCCACAGTTGCTTGGATTGTAAGACTGTATAAGCTGTAAGTCGCTCTGAGGAAGGGCGTCTGCTAAGTGACATAAATGTAAATGTAGTCATGCGTGAACACTGAATGGTAAAGAGGACTCAGGATGCACCCCATTGAAGTGTCAGGTTCCGATATTACGGAGGATAAACCCCAAGTCTGAGTCACAGAGGGATGAATTAATGTCTAGCTCCAGAGGTTAAGCATTAGCCTATTGGATGCAGATCTGTATCCAGACGTGTGTTCTGATTTCCAGCTGGTACAACAGTGTGAAGGACAATGAAGATTGCATGCTCTTTGAGTCTGTTCATCCTATAAGCATGCTGGTGTATTAATGCATTAAAGGTGTTTTCTTTTTTTGTTAGAGCTCCATTAGGAGCTATAGGGAACAGAAGTGGTGAAAGTGGTAAACTATTTCAGTACTGTGAGACAGTCCGTGTCGCATAAATAAAGTTACATAACACACTTTGTGGCATGGTACACGTGATAACAGCTTGCACATGCTGTTTCTTATAAAAGTAATCAAGAAAATTTAGATTTTGCATTATATAGGTATCGTTCTGGTAACTGTGAATCCTTGGCAGCCCTCTGTCAGAGCAGTCACAATGAAATGTGATAAGATATGATAAAAATAATGTTACTGAATCATTAAAAGTACTAAAGCTTATACTATCCCACACCTATGACATTTACATTTAGGGGTAGCCTAGCGGTTAAGGTACTGGACTCTAGCCCAGAAGGTCCAGGGTTCAAATCCCACCTCTGCCAAGCTGCCACTGTTGGGTCCCTGAGCAAGACCCTTAACCCACAGGATTGTAAGATTGTATCAATTGTAAGATGCTGTGGATAAGGGCATCTGCTAAATGATGTAAATGTAAATGTTAGATTAGATATAATGACCATATATAATTATTTCTATTATCATTAGAATAAAACCAGAAATACAGGAAATGCGTGCAGTATTAAAAACAGCTCCTATAGGCTACAGTGGCAAATATTTTGAGCTATAACAGCATCTGGCAGCTTCATTGGCATGCCTTTTATAAACTACTTTTACAGGATGGACATTGTGAGAAAGCTAAGATATGCAAAAGCTCACAAAGACTGGAATGCATCAGTGGAAAAGAGTATTATTGAGTGAGGAATCCACGTCTGAAATTTTTCAACATGATGTTAACTATGGTCATTTTACCACTGCTAAAACAACAAATCTAATGATGGCCTAAGACTTCTGCACAGTACTGTATATCGTGTTTCGTGAACTTAATAGTTTTATTTCAGTGCAACACGGTAGCATTATTTCTCTGAAAACAACAGACTCGCAATGCATTTTCTTTATAACATCCAAGTATGATACTGGATTTTTCAAGTTATTTGGTTAGAAAGATCATTTAAGAGAAAAACTAGATTTTTAAACATTTTAAATTTCATACAGTCAAGCAAAAGGTTTCTACTTTAAAACACTAAATTTACTTTAGAATGTAAAAGCAAAACAAAACCATAAAACATAGTTTTTTTGTTTAGATAGGTAAGCAGTACTGCATGTTGTTAGTTTACAGTTAGTACAACATATTGCATGTCATCTGTACACATAAAAAAAGCTAAAATCTGCCCACAAGCTGCCTTTCTAAAAAGGCTGTAATTCTTTTTAAATAGTGTTTAACATTTTGGTATGTTACTCAAAAAAAAAAACAGCACTATGGATTTGACATTCTAGAAAAAAAGTCCTTCACAGCCTAAAGATTCTACTAATATACATAGTATAAAAACACAAACATAAAGACCATTTTAAAAGTAATTCACCCTGTGTGCACACAACTATTTTTGCATGGTAAGGTTAACTTCTGCATTTAATTGCGCAATTGCATAATGAAAGAGATTAAATAGTCAGCTAGGTAAAGGGGCTGGGTTGGCAAGGCAACTATCCCACTGTCGCCTGGAAACCTCGTCTTGTCCTATTAATCTGCATAAGACAGAGGAGGAGGGGAGAGGTTGCCCAGGTAACTACATTGTCAGTCAGGTTGGTTATGTTCCATTAAAGCCCCATGTGTCACATTCTAAATGAGCTGCAGCATAAACAGTTAAGAAAAACTAAAAAGAAAAAACAAATAAAGTATAAATGTGCAAAGAATACTATACTAAGCAACGTGCAATACAAGAGGGAAAATGGGGACTGTGACGGCACTATGGCTGTGATACTGGACTGTGGACCATAAGGTCCAGAGTTCAAATCCCACCTCTGCCAAGAAACAACTGCTGGGGCTTTGAGCCCTTAATCTACATTTGCTTGGATTGTAAAAAAATCGGTGGAAAGTGGCTCTGGAAAAGAGCATCTGTTAAATAACTAAATGTAATTGTATATGTAAATGTCATCAAGTGCTGTCAAGTGTGTCTTTACATTTAAAAGAAAAAGTCACTTATTTCAAGAGTGCAGTGTAAATGTTTGGGCACTCCTGATAAAATGACATGGTGATTTTCTATATGTAAATGACTGAACTTTTTTGAAAGAAACTTAATAATGAAATACAGTATTTCTGCAATATACTGCACCATTAACACGTTAACTGACTGTGGTAGCTTAGCAGTTAAGGTACTGGACACTGGACCAGAAGGTCCAGGGCTCAAATCCCACCTAATGCACATATCTCTGATCTTATATGTCTAATAAAGCTCATAATACATCATTTATTCTAACTTGATTCTATTGTGCAATATCTCATGAGTGTCCACACCGAGTTTGAAGCAGATTGGTGGAAATTGAGTTTTGGTGATCACTTAACTGTATACTGTTACTATCAATGCATGCATACAGACCTTATGTCTTAATTAGATCTGATATATATACAGTATCATTAATTCCAGCTGGATTCTATTCTAGAATATCTGCTAAATGTCCTCACCAAGTTTGAGGCAGCTCTATGGTGATAATTGAGTTATAACCACTTTAATATATCTAAGGGCCTATGATGACTTAAATAATTAAAGGGAAATGTTAAAAAAGCATTTATGTATCGCAACCTTTACATTTCATATTTTAATACTGAATCCACTGTAGATTTAATCGACTATAATCTCATTACAGGTAGTCGACTAAAACTAAAAACTATTCAGATGACTAAATTATGACAAACTGTGGTGGCCTAGCGGTTAAGGTAATGGACTCTGGACCAGAAGGTCCAGGGTTCAAATCCCACCTCTGCCAAGCTGCCACTGTTGGGTCCTTGAGCAAGACCCTTAACCCACAATTGCTTGGATTGTAAGACTGTACCAATTGTAAGTCGCTCTGGATAAGGGCGTCTGCTAAATGACATAAATGTAAATGTAATGTAAATGTAACTAAATCAAAATTTGCTGTCAAAATTAACAGTCAGAGCATTTTCATAGACAGCAGGGGAAGCACTTTTACACCCTCTTGTGGCAAGACCCAGTACCTAATCAGACCACACCTGTAATCATTTACACATCTGCCTGCGACAGAACTGCATGCTGAGTTTTGCAGCAATCCGACATGTCTATCTGGGTGCTTTGTTTTTTTTTGTCAACGAGTGTACAAAGGAATACTCTCTGTATTCCAACACTCGTTTTCTGCTGAGGTGATGGAGTAAGTTGTTGGAGTTACCAACAGTGGTTTGACAAAATTTGCAATATACCGTATTTTTCGGACCATAAAGCGCACCGGATTATAAGACGCAATATCAACGATCGGCTGCTAACGGGTATATTTTCATACATAAAGCGCACCGGGTTATAATGAAACAAAACTCTTAAGTTCCGTCGGAAACTCAGTTTGTTCTTCTTTACCTGGCGCAGGGCGTCTTCTTGCTTCCTCCACTTCTGTACCATTGATTCGTTAATGTTGAATTCTCTCGCAGCTGCTCTATGTCCATGTTGTACTGATAGCGTTGAGTTTGAAATCCGCTTCGAAAAATAAATGAATGAATGCACGTACCCTAATGCTGAAGCACATTACCGTATTACTCCTCGATGCTGCGTACTACGATTGCCGTAGCTTCGTAACTTACCAAGGCCGTTCTAAAACATTTTGACAGATATGAGCACCGGTACCTCTACAATCGGTTTAGGTCAGAAAGCACAACCAGAATGAATTCATACATTAGACGCACCGATGTTAAGGTGCACTGTCGATTTTGACAAAAGTTAAAGGACTTTAAGTGCGCCTTATGGTCCGAAAAAATACGGTATGCTTTTGGTCTGCGTTGGATTCTTAATCAAACACAGGACTCCTTTCTTGATCCATTATAAATTATAAAAAATTGTATCTACAATTAGACCTTCCATCTTCCATTCTCGGTTTTCTGTTCTTGAGGACCATTTTGGACACAGAAATACCTGCTTGATAAATCAAGTAATGAAAGTGCAATTTAAAACGTTTAAAAGCTTTGTGTTTTTTTGATAGGCCTAGCTATATTACTCGTCCTCAAAGATTTTTTTCCCATTTAAATATTAAACACGGACATGCAAAAAAATCCCTGGTCAAATTACAAAAGGGGCACATGCAGAGTTTGGACACTTGACCAGATTGATCCAGTGGTTTTTATCTCTTTAAATTCAGAATTTAATGGCATCTTAAGGTCATTAAAATTTGTGAAAAACATGTCCTTTAAGTGCCTTTTAAATTTTATTTTCATTAAGAAGAGATACAGACGAAAACAGGAGAACAGATCAAATCAGTAAACAAAGAACAGAAAGTGAAATGACCAAGTGGACAGTTGCTTTCCACCAAGATAAGGCAGTATGAAACAGAGAAGTAAACAGTGTGTCTGTCATCAGGGCTTTTAATCGTTTGCAATATCCTGTTTGTGCCAAGGGCAATTGCTTTGGTATGCACCTGCTTAGTGTATGTCAGTTAATCTCACGCACACATTTTGTACTTTTTTCACAGACACCTATGTGCACAAACAAAAAGGTACGACATTGTGCAGAGTTCTGTAAATTCCCCCAAAAATCAGCATGAACTGACAGAAATGCAGCCATAGATGTAAACGAAAATTTCAAAAGATCTACATCAACTTGCTCAGTGAAGCAAAGCCAGTTGTCACTGTATCTTGCTTAGGGCTATATGGCTATTATTTATACAACCCCAATCCAACTGAAGTTGTGGCATTGTGTAAAACATAATAAAACAGAATAGATGATTTGCAAATCCTTTTCAACCTATATTCAATTGAATACACAACAAAGACAAGATATTTAATGTTCAAACGGATAAACTTTTTTGATTTCTGCAAATATTCACTCACTTTGAATTTGATGCCTACACGTTCCAAAACAATTGGGACAGGGGCAACAAACAGTTGGGACAGGGGCAACAAAAGACTGTGAAAGTTGAGGAATGCCCAAAAAAACACATGTTTGGAAAATTCCACAGGTGAACAGGTTCATTGGAAACAGGCGAGTGTCATGATTGGGTATAAAGGGAGCTTCCCCAGAAAGCTCAGTCCTTCACAAGCAAGGATGGGGAGAGGTTCAACACAAATAGTCCAACAGTTTAAGAACAACGTTTCTCAATGTGCAATTGCAAGGAATTTAGGGATTTCATCATCTACAGTCCATAATATATTTGAATCATAATATCATAGAATCAAAAGATTCAGAGAATCTGGAGAAATCTCTGCAAGTGGCAAGGCCACCAACCAACATTGAATGCCCATGACCTTCAATCCCTCAGGTGGCACTGCATTATAAACTGAGATCATTCTGTAACAGATATTACCACATGGCCTCAGGGACACTTCAGAAAACCACTGTCAGTGAACACAGTTTGTTGCTCCATCTACAAGTGCAAGTTAAAACTCTACCATGCAAAGCGAAGGCCATATATCAACAACACCCAGAAATGCCGCTGACTTCTCTGGGGCAGAGCTTTTCTGAGATGGACGGACGCAAAGTGGAAAAGTGTCCTGTGGTATGACGAGTCCACATTTCAGATTGCTTTTGAAAATCACAGATGTCGTGTCCTCTAGGCCAAAGAGGAAAAGGACTGTCCGGAATGTTATCAGAGCTAAGTTCAAAAGCCAGCATCTCTGATGGTATGGGGGTGTGTTAGTGCCCATGGCATGCGTGACTTGCACATCTGTGAAAGCACCATTAATGCTGAAAGGTACATGCAGGTTTGGAGCAACATATGCTGCCATCCAAGCAACATCTTTTTCAGGGACGTCCCTGCTTATTTCAGCAAGACAATGCCAAGCCACATTCTGCACGTGTTACAGCAGCGTGGCTTCATTGTAAAAGAGTGCGGGTACTAGACTGGCCTGCCTGCAGCCCAGACCGGTCTCCCATTGAAAATGTGTGGTGCATTATGAAGCGCAAAATACGAAAACGGAGACTCCGGACTGTTGAGCAACTGAAGTTGTACATCAAGCAAGAATGGGAAAGAATTCCACCAACAAAGCCTTAACAGTGTCCTCAGTTCCCAAATGCTTGTTGAGTGTTGTTAAAACGAAAGGTGATGTAACACAGTGGTAAACATGCTCCTGTTCCAATAAAGTTTATCAGTTTGAACATTAAATATCTTGTCTTTAAAGTGTATTCAATTGAATATAGGTTGAAAAAGATTTGAAAAATCTCGTATAAATGGTTTTAGAACTTTTGGTTTGGGTATATCTCACAGATCCTATGAAGCTCCAAAAACATTGCGATAAATGTTAATTTAAAAAAAACATTACCCCTAACAGGACACTTTTTGATGACACTGCCAGCTAAGATTCCTGGCATTAAAAACAGACAGAGGTGTGGATATGCCAAGAAGCATTTCTTGCTGACTATAATGGGGGAGTTCTAGTGAAGCTGCTAGAGGCAAACAACAGGCTTTTTCAGCTTTGGATGGATGCCACTGAGCACATTAGGAAGACTTTGACCCTAACAAGGCCCTGCAGCAGTGCCAGCTACTTCATCTGCCATCTTCGAGAGTAAAATCAATTAACCCACTTGCTCTCAATGCTCCACTCTAACTTACAGCACACTGGCCGGATTTGTGTACAGAGTTTTAATGGAAGACTTTCAGGTGCTTATGTCTGTGGTTAGATGAAAGAAAAATCATTTTCCAACTGGTCTGTTAGCATTGGGTTGGTGTCTACTTTCAGATTTGGAGACCTTCAAAATCTGACCTTCTGCAAATCTCCAACTGTGAGATTTGAAGATTTTTTTTTAACTCTAACCACCCTCCTCACTGTCTGTAGGGTTAAATACACATACACTCAACCAACACTCAAAGCATTTACCCGATGCCCATATCCAGAGCAACTTAAAACTGATATAACGTTACAGTCCAAGCAATTGTGGGTTAAGGCTCTTGCTCAACGGCCCAACAGTGGTAGTTTGGCAGAGGTGGGATTTGAACCCTGGACCATCTTGTCTATAACCCAATACCTTAACGACTAGGCTACATTGCCATTTTGTAACATGTAGCTAGCATGTTTTGTCTAATTTCACTTTTTGTTTCCTAATCAAACCATCTGGATTAATGACTAAGGGTATTTGGCCTTTGTCTTGCTTCATATTTATAGCTAAAATAACATCTACATAGTTTCGACCAGACATGATCATTGTGTCAGAATCCACTAAGCAATTGATCATGACAGAATTTGCAATGCCCTGAAAAGAGAGTATGGATGAGGCCAATGAGAGGAAGCACCCTACTGGGGTCTGATCAATCCCAGCTGGGTCACCTGAGCAAGGGTGTCTGATGTTGATAGACCTGAAACACCCAGTGACCCCAGGTTACATAAATGATGATGTGTCCCAGTGCATCTACAAGAGGTTTAGTTATACCAAGGCTCAAACTTGGTTTACAAATTAGACAAAATCAGTAAGAATACTCCATATATTTATACTAGTCAAACGTTTTATTTATTTTAGGGACGACAATATATTAGGGGAGCTAAGTGCAGAGAAGGTTGCTCAAATAGTTCACAGTTCCTTTCAGCAGAAAACCACAGTCTGACAAAGAAAGTCACTAAAGCTGAGGTGTACTTCACATCTTTCATTGTTGGACATAATCTGCCGTTCCACTGTTGTTTTCTTTCCCAATCAAATGTTCATTCATGTTATTCATGTTCCCTTGAAATTCTTGGGTCTGAGAGGTTGGGGGGTTGGGAGGAGATGGTCGAGATCTTAATGCTACCTCCCTGAAATGAGTATTTTCAGGGTGGGATGTCTGCATAACAAATGTAATCCGATTCTGCACTGCATACATGTGTAGAACACTACTTAGTATAAACGTTAAAACAGCAATGAGAAGGATGCCAGTCCTGTCGCTTTGTAACAAGGAGCTACAAAGGCTGTGCTTTCAAAAATAAGTCTAAAATTGTGTCAGCCTCAGCAAAACATGCTGTAGATATGTTCATAGTTCACAGAGGAGAGAGTTTGAATTCACATCCTACAACATCTGAAGACATGTTACTGTAAGATCCCACTATTGTTCTTGATTGAACTATAATTATTTGGTACTTGTTGGCCATCCAACCTGCTGACTACTTTCAAGTCTTGTTAAAGTTAAAGATTGAAGCCTAAATACGGTTTCCGCACAATTGCGCATAATAATACATAATAACAGAATTGTACTTAAGTGCTTTTCAGGTCACCCAAAGACACTACACAAAGAGACACGGTATGCAAAACAACAATGCAAATACTTCAAATGAACACGTAAATAACCAGTAGAAATACAAGGTAATCAGACTAAAACTGAGCAACTAAGAAAGATAAAACAGACCTAAAGCCAGAGTATAAATAGATTACTGACAGACAAGTATGGCAGAAAGAGACTTGAGAGGTACACAAGAGCTAAGCCATGGAGGGACTTCTAGACTAGGAGGTGCAATATACAGTGGTACCTTGGTTTTTGACCACCTCGGAACTCGTCAAATTCAGTTCTCGATGCATTTTGAGGAGAAAAAATGTGTCTCGGTTCTCACCTTTTGCTCGGTACTCGGAGCATTTGCTTTAACTGCTACTGCTCACTGCAGATCTCTGCTGTTTCTCGTGTTATTCATTTATTTTTTACATCTACAGTACTGTATTCTTAGTGCAAATAATTCCCATGGGTTCTAAAAAGGTTAGGGATAACAGCCAACCAAAAGGAACACTAAATGGAATCCTCAAACACATTTGCTGAGCTTTCAGGCTGCAGCTAGCTAAGCAGCAGCGCTGAGTTTGCCAATACAGTAAGTGTTGTACTTTTCAATCCATTACTCACTAAAATACATGAAATTTTTCAACACAGCACTTTATCATAAAATAGGCTTTGTGTTAATGCTTTTGGCCAACTGTAGGTTAATCTAAGTGTTTTGAACATGTTAATAGGTTCCACCACTCATTAAACTCCTCAGTTCATGATACATTTAACTTATAATGTATTTGTCGGATTGCATCGGTTCGTAAATCAGGGAGCACATATTACAACACAACTTAACTAATGCATATAACACCTTGTACAGTGTGTATTTTTTACATTTTCTGTAACGTGTGGGAAGGAAGCCCAAAAAGAAGAGCGCTGCAGTAGGCAAAGCATGGATAAGAGTTTTGGTTGCACAGTGGTAAAGGCTGGACGGCAACTGGGGAAATATTCTTTGGATGAAAGAAGACTATTTTAGATGTTACACCAAAAATCTCTAATCTGAGTAGAAAAGGATATGACAAGGTCAGGGATATTGAGCAACAGATGACTGATCTTCTTTAAGGATGTTGAAGTTAAGCAATTAACAACGCCTCAGTTTTATAATTGTTCAACCACAGAAAATCTCAGACATCAAGGTCTTAACATCAACCAGAATGGGGGAAGGCAATGCAAGAGAGAAGGCAGTAAGAATGTAGATTTATATTTTATTTGAGGATACAATGCGAGACAGGTGAGATGAGTCAGATCTAAACTTTGCAATAGAAACAAATTGCTGCCTGTCTGTAAGGTCCACAGAAAGTATTAGCACAGTCCGAATGTAAATGCAATCAGACACAGAAGTACATATGGCTAATATTCTACAACACTAATAACACATTATTTGAAGAATTACCCTCCTCATTCACTTAAACGTGCCTACATTCATATACAAGTATACACCTCCCATTCAGCTTGGTCTCAATTGGATTACTCCACTGCGTGAATATAGAATGTACACAGATGCTTCCATTCCTAATTAAGCCATAATTTTAATTATTAATGGTTTAAGTACCATACATGTAAACATAGTCAATGAAAAGTTAACAAAAGTGGCAGGTTGTGTAAAATCTCTTATCCACAGTCAACTGAAGAGAAGTTCAATAACTTGCCATTCATAGACATGGCATATCATCTAAAACACAGATCTGACTGACATTATTATGTCACACAAACGGGATAGCACAACAAAAACCAACTGTTGCTGACAATAAATTGATCAGAAAAGTACTGATCTTTGTAATTGCAGAAAAAAATAAAATAAATAAATGGAAGTGGTAGGCAATGATCAACCAAGGATTATGCTAGGTATAATCAGGTGTGCTTTTTACTTGCTGGTCAATCATTTATGAAAGCATGAAGTTATGCTTGTTTGTGGTGTGGCTTTGTTGAGAAACTATTATAGGATATTTCTGTGAGATTCTCCAATGTCACATGACAACTGCAGACCCAGTACCCGCGCTAAGGAGCATTAGCAACTCACGAACCCACCCCAGAAGTGTCACTGGGGTGGACAACTGAATGCCCAGAAGAGAACACTTGCACAAATATACAAATAATTTAATATTCACATTCCTTCACTTTCTCATCCGCTTGATCCAGAACAGCGTCGCGGGAGAGCCGGTGACTAGCCTAGCAACCCTAGATTCATCGCAGGGCACATACACTCACACACTAGGCGAACCTTAGAGACACCACTTAACCTAATTCGGACACGGGGAGGACATGCAGACTCCACACAGAATGGACCCAGACCGCTCCATCTGGGGATTGAACCCAGGACCTTCTCGCTGTGAGGCGGCAGAGCTTACCCACCGAGCAGACGACCTTATCCACAGTGACTTACAATTGATCTATTCTTACAACCCAAGCAAATGTGAGTTAAGGGCATTTCTCATGAACCAAACAGTGCCAGCTTGGCAGAGGTGAGATTTGACCTTCTGGTTCACAGTCCAGTACCTTAACCACTAGGCTACCACAGTCCCAATGCCCATTGTTTATTAGAGCTCTCCAAAGAAAATCAGAACAGGACATTCATCAAACTAAAGGAGAAAACCATGTTTGTTTCATTTTTAATGCCACTAATTACCTTTTGGTTTTACTCGTGGAAAAACGTTTAGTGTAGTACTTGTTTATCTATGGCAAAGTCACAGCTGAGACTTAATTCCTATGGCATCAAGGAAGCTCAAGATTTTATGGGCATTTTTTGACATTTAGTTTACCATTTAGTCACAGTTTATGTCCTCCAGTATTCTTAGTTTAGTTCTAACCTCTTTGTAGAGGTTCTAAGCTCTTTGTATACGCTTTTGTTTTTCAATAAAACAACTGTCACAAGTCGTTGGGGATTCTGACTTTAAGAGATGCTGGTGGGTCAGTTTAGAATGACCCATTCGACATAAATGGCTAAAGGTTTGGCATTATTTTATATCTTTAAACAGGTAATGTGTTGAAATAGGTCTGCCATAATTAGTTAAAAATAGCTTATTCTAAAATATCATGCACCACAACCAACAACTTTTATTTTGGTGAACTTTGTACCAAGTACTGTGATGTTTGAACATGTGTGTAATTTATTCATGTCAAGTCAAATTTATTTATATAGAGCTTTTTACAATGGAGCATTTTCTCAAAGCAACTTTACAAGTTTAGATAATCTCCTAATATCTACGTCCAATCCCAAATTGAGCAAGCCTAGGGCGACAGTGGCAAGGAAAAACTCCCTAAGTGTTATGAGGAAGAAACCTTGGGAGGACCAAGACTCAAAAAGGGATCCAACCTCCTTGGGCGAGATCCTTTATTGGGTACTAAATATTAAATATACCTGTTCAAATGCTCATTAACACAAATATCTAATCAGCCAATGACATGGCAGAAACCCAGTCCAATTAGGCTAAGACGAGCTGCTGAAGTTCAAACTGAGCATCACAATGGGGAAGAAAGGTGATTTAAGTGACTTTGAATGTGGTGTGGTTGTTGGTGCTAGATGGGCTGGCCTGAGTATTTCAGAAACTGCTGAACTACTGGGATTTTCACATACAGCTGTATCTAGGGTTTACAGAGAATGGTCCAAAAAAGAGAAAATATCCAGTGAGCAACAGTTTTCTGAGCAAAAAAGCCTTGTTGTTGCCAGTCTTGTTTGAGCTGATAATGTATAATGATAATGTAAGCAGAAGTGACAACATGTTGAACCTTGAAGCAGATGGGCTACATCACTGGAAGACCACACCTTACATTTACAGCATTTAGCAGACGTCCTTATCCAGAGCGACTTACAATTGGTACAGAGTTTCAATCCAAGCAATTGTGGGTTAAGGTTCTTGCTCAAGGACCCAACAGTGGCAACTTGACAGAGGTGGGATTTGAACCCTCGACCTTCTGGTCCAGAGTCCAGTACCTTAACCACTAGGCCACCACAGTCCCTGGTGACACTCCTTTCAGCTAAGGCTACAATTCACACAGGCTCACCAAAATTGGACACTAGAAAATTGGAAAAAACATTGCCTAGTCCGAGTCGTCTCGATTTCTGGTGTGACATTCGGATGGTGGGGTCATAATTTGGCATAAACACCATGAAATGATGGATTTATCCTATCAACGGTTCTGGGTGGTGGTGGTAATGTAATGGTTTATGGTATTTTCTTGGCACACTTTGAGCCCTTAATACCAACTGAGCATTGTTTAAACACCACATCCTACCTGAGTATTGCTGCTGACCATGTCCATCCCAAACTCTTGTTATTAATGTGGTTTCCCTACCTGACATTTCCTATATATGACATATACAGACATGACTGTATGAGGAAAAAAAACAGTCAAACGTACCCAGATCTGTAGCTTAATCCGCTTGTTGTTGCGGAAGACAGTTTTGACCTTGAAGTCAATGCCAACAGTGCTGACGAAGGCCGAGGTGAAGGAGTCGTCAGCGTAACGGAATAGGAAGCTGGTTTTACCCACGCTGCTGTTGCCGATGATGAGGAGTTTGAACATGTAATCAAAGTTCTGATCAGCCGCATCCTTCTGACAGGGCTGCTGCAACCGCGAGTCGTTCACCGACGCCATCTACAGGACAAGGGAGATGAAGATTCAGCGAAGAAATAACTGGGACAGCTGCATTAATCTGACTTGTGGTTGCTCTACCTAAACCAAAAGCATCTCAGATTCTTATTACCGAAGACAAATTCTTTGCAAAAAATAAACTAGTTCTGTTTACAGACCATTTAAATTACAACTACTTATTTAAATCTAGATAGTACTTTTACCCTGTGTGCATAGCCTTCAGAGTCTATCATCTCCAAAATCGATTGACACCAAACTAAACACAGAGCTCGAAGTAAGGAAGAGAAAATCTTCCATCCAGCCAACCCTCTATATATCCTCCTCTTTCCACCCTCCTCCTCCTCCTCCTCCTTCCATCCTGATCATTTAGGACCATATTGGCCTCTGGCAAGGTGTGTCTCCATGGTGACGGAAACCGAACAAAGCATGCACAGTCATTAGAGAGAGCAAGCCAAAAGCTCTGGGCACGACTCCTCTCCAGAGGTGCAGATATCATTATGTAACAAAGGGCCTGGAAGGGCAGCCATTGTTCTTGGCAGAAGAAGAGGCCTTGTTTAAAAACTAGCCCTGTCTAGGCAAATGTTACGGGCAACAGGTGTGCATGGGAAGCAGGAACAGGCCCTCGACACTGGAGTGTCTTTGGAAATAGAGTTCAAAGAAGCACGAGAATATATTAAATACTGTATCACTTGTTTGCTGACAACTGGACAAGTGTATTCAAAATGTTTTCTTAGATATGGGATCTTCCTGAGCAGACCGTTTTGGCCGTTAACACGTCACACTGTGTGGCGAGACTGACGTTTACATGTGGGTTATACTGCAGCCGATGTTGCAAAAGCTTAAACAAGAAGACAGTGGTGTGAGGCGTTATGAAAGACACGCTAAAGAGAAGGATATTTCTGTGAAAGCAAATGCATCACTGATGTTTCTGAAACAGAAGAGCATGTTCAATATATGCATCAAAAAAAGAACGGATTGAATTATGGATGCTGGATTTTTTTTAGTAGTGTTCAGTGTTCCATCCTTGGGTTTTGGGGTCAGATTTGGTCAGGCCCCATAAATTGTTTATGAAGTATTTTAAAAACATTTATTACATTTAGCAGAAGCTCTTATCCAGAATTGATACAATCTTACAATGTACAATGCAATTGTGGGTTAAGGGCCTTACTCAAGGGCAAAACAGTGACAGCTTGACAGTGCTGAGGTTTATATCACGTATCTGCTTGTTCATAGTCCATTACCTTAAATGCTGAACCACCACAGTTGTCTTATTTGCCACCGGTATTATTACCAACTGTTGTGTTACAACTATTAAGGCCCTTTTCTAGTTATTGTCATGTAATTCACAACCTTTTAATCCCATTAAGTTTCTATGGCCGATCAGCCACAGATACCACAGACTCAAGCTGCCTAAAAATCTAATTTTGTGCATTTGAAAATAAAATCTATTAAAGTCATAAGGAATTACAACAGAAATCACAGTTATTATAGAGGAAAATTCCAAATTAGCCAGAAAAATCCAAAATTGGAAAGAACGCAATTCATTTCAAGAAACACGCAATACTTTCGGTTAAATATTTTTTCATAAACATTGTTTTCAGTCAGTATTAAGTCTAATTCTTTTCACGTTAGCATTAAGTCAACTAACTGAATACTTGAAATCAATTGAAATACATCTCTAAAAATTATACTATATACACTAGATAAATAATAAAAATTTGGTAGTCTTGAGCTACATTTATTGCTACATCCAAAAAAATTCATTCATTCATTTAAATAAGTCAGACTGCCATACTTAAGAGTAGATTACAAACAACTGGCTGTATACTCGTAGTTTGTGCATAATTCTGATTACGTAGCAAGGAAATTATACTTTTACAAAACTATTAATGTTGCTTCTCCTGATCAGGGTCACGGGGGGATCGCATCCATCCTGGAATTCACAGGCCGTGGCCGAGCATGTACCCGAACAAGGCATCAACCCATTGCAGGTATAGGGTTTGATGTTGGAGCACCGCTGGTGGATAAGCCCCCCTCTTTCCCACCCTACCCCACAGTGATAACCAGTCTTGTTTGTGGAACCCAATCCCAAACCTGGTCTTCTGCTGTAGTAGCCCATATGCCTCAAGGTTTGGTGTTTGGTTCATTCGTAGATGATTCTCTGATCACCACAATTGAACACAGTGATTATCTGTGTTACCACACCATAGCCTTTCTGACAGAACTGCCACTCACTGGAGTTTTTAAACTAATACACCACTCTGAGTAAACTCTAGAGACTGTTGTCTATGAAATTCCCAGGAGATCATTCCCCTGAACAACCCAGTGAAACACCAAGTCAGGGGTTACTGCTTGACTGTTCCTAAACACTTTGGTCAACTTTTAAAAAAGTAAAAAAAATTGGAAAAATGCTTCAGTAAAATCTGTTGCTAATAATTTCTAGAGATGCCAATAACTGTGACATTGTCGTTAATGATGAGGTTTTTTTTTATTATTTCAAACAATATTTACTTCAATTATAGGCAGTATTTTCTAATTTTTCAGTGTGAGATTAAATTAATTCACCAAAATTTCTGCCATTTTTACCAGGCATGTCTGTAATTTGGGAGGAGACTGAAACTGTAAACATGAATGAGTCATTGTACTGGTGTACCGAATAAAGTGTTTGAGTGTATATTTGGTATATATGACAGTGACTTCAACAAATGATAGTAAATACAAAAATCACACATTTAAACCCTTTCATCATTTTGTATAACATGGAGCACTTTTCTTCTTGTCTGATCATTTTGTCCATTATAAACACACAATTGACCGTAACTGGATCAACCACTGCATTCAAAGGTCTTAGCTGGAATGCTTAAGCCTCCAAAATGGTCACATGTCAAGCACATGAGCAATCTCCAACCAGAAGCCTCCAAACATTCAAAGCGCATAGCAGGTAGCCAGGATTACAACAGACAAACCTTACAAAATAACATTCTGATCAAGCCTCAGCATTGAGATGCTTTAAACACCTTGACTTGTATGAAGACAGCACGGAATAAATCATCTGCTCTTGGTGCCATTTCCCCCTAAACATTTCACATATGTGGCAGATGTCTGGCTAAACTGAATGAACAAACAGGAACCATAAAACAAGCACAAGAGGAGGCTTGCTCATCTATGTCTCCTATTTTATCGGGGTCCTCTGTTAACTGATCTTTAGGAAGTGACGTGGACTCGAGATGTCCTAGTGAAATTGTTGAGGAAGGACAAAACAAATATTTCAACATTACATATTTGATACAAAGCGTTTCTAACACACAGTGGGGGCCAACACTCTGAGATCACCAGTGTTTTGGATCTTTGTACAAAGGATTCGTACCACAGCAGGACAATGACCCAATACACACTTTAAAGCTTTGCCACAACTACTTGAAGACCAAAGAAGATCAAGAAGTGCTGACTATCATGGACTTTCATCCGTTCATCGATTCTAAATCAGAATGAGCACTGAAAAAAAGCAAAGCATTCAGTAACATCAAAGCTACGTTTGGAATATTGTGAAATCATGCTGGGGTAATATTGATTATCAGATTTTGCACAAACTTGTGGAATCCATGACAGCTCGAATACACATTGTAATTACAGCAAAAGGGGAAACGCACCAAGTACTAACAAATTGTGAAATGTACCAAACAATCTTTTTTCAAAGGTTTCAACATTTGATTTGTAATGAAAATGACTGTATTACATTTATGTCAATGCCCTTATCCAGGAAAACGTACAATTGATACATTCAACTGTTTGTTAAAAGCCTTGATTAAGGACCAAACAGTGGCAGCTTAGCAGAGGTGGGGTTTGAATCCTGGACATTCTGGTCCATAGTCCAGTACCTTAACCACTATACTACCACAGTCCACACTTAATTGTTTTTAATATTGAATTTGAAAATGCAAAATAGAACCATTTACACTAGTGGTCTCAGACCTTTGGCCCCCACTGTATTTACACCAAAAATGATGCATGTTTATTTATGACATATCAGATTATGATAGAATTAGAAAAGGGCTTAAATTAGTGGCACTCCATTTTATTTGTTTTTACAAACACACCACATATACAGTGCTGAAAAAGCAAAGTGGTGACTTGAAATTTATAGTTCTAAGAGGTTGATGATGTATTTGAGGGCATGATCATTGGTGTAGGTTACATATTCCCTGAAATGACCTTAATTTCCTTTAGGAAGGGAATTGTTCTTGGTCTGACATAAGCCTAATTTATTACTGCCCGAGGGCCAGGACTGGATTGAACTGGCCCCAATAAGTGCTACCCTTATTGATTCCACACAAATGGAACATCTGTTGTGCAATTCAGCAGTGTTTGGCTAGATCCCCAGCTGCATCCGAAATGCACAGCAGTGAAAAAGCTATTAATATTTTCTTAATACAGCTGAGATTTGAGCAAGAATAATTTTAGCTACATGTACTGAAAAAGTCTGCTTTGAGGGTTTCTTTTTCCTTTTGTTTAGTTTCACTTCTTCCCGTACAAATATGAATGAAATTTGGTTCTACAGAACAGAGTATTTGTGCATTATATGACTATTTGATTACATTGACTAGAGAGTGACTAATATTTATTGAAGGGCTCCTATAACTTGGAGGAAAATTCCAACTGCTTGAAGAGCAGTTCCTGAGAAGGCTTACAATATAAATGTCAGCTGGTGCAGCAATGGAATCTTGCAATTGACCAGCACCCTGTCCAAGGTATAGCTCCGCCCGTACCCAGTGAAATCAAGGATGGGCATTGCACCCAACACAGCCCTGACCAAAAAAAAAAACTGAAAATGTGTTATTATAATATCCTTATATCCATGACTTGCTAAGGATTCTTAAGGCGTTGTTAGTAACGTTGCTCAGGTTTTATCAATGGCTCAATAACACGCTCCAATAGCCGGAAGTTTGGACCGGATTACAAACATCTCACCTGGACACACGAAGGTGCCCCAGACGTCGTATATTACGGAACCTTCCTACATTTACTAGAATAATAATAATAATAATAATAATAATAAAAAATAACACAGCTTCTTGGAAACACCATCCATCTGCACGGAGATAAAACGCAAGAAGGAAGCATTGTAAACTGTTTTACGATGTTAACAGTTCAGAAAGTACACGGTAACTGTTTTTTTTTTACCCCGAAGCAGAGATATTAACATCGTACATAACACAGAAAAGGGGGAGAAAGTTTTCCATTTTCTTACCTCCTAAACCTGAGAGACGCAAGAATCCTGCTGCTCTAAGCTGTTACCGGATATTCACTGAATCAGCACGGAGTCGATTCACTCCGAGCTCCCGGATCTGTATTGTGTGTAGACAGAATCAGCCCTGCCCCGACCATCCCAATCCACACTGTTACAGTCAGGGCTGTGTTCTAAACCATACACTGTCCCAACCATTCCAATTCCACACTACTACAATCAGGGCTGTGTTCTAAACCACACACTGTCCCAAACCATTCAAATTCACACTGCTACAGTCAGAGCTGCATCCTAAACCATACACTGTCCCAAAAACCATCCCAATCCACACTGTTACAGTCAGGGCTGTGTTCCTAAACCATACACTGTCCCAACCAACCCAATTCACACTACTACAATCAGGGCTGTGTTCTAAACCACACACTGTCCCAACCATTCAAATCCACACTGCTACAGTTAGAGCTGTGTTCTAAACCACACACTGTCCCAACCATTCAAATCCACACTGCTACAGTCAGAGCTGTGTTCTAAACCATACACTGTCCCAACCATTCAAATCCACATTGCTACAGTCAGCGCTGTGTTCTAAACCATACACTGTCCCAACCATCCCAATCCACACTGCTACAGTCAGGGCTGTGTTCTAAACCATACACTGTCCCAACCATCCCAATCCACACTGTTACAGTCAGGGCTGTGTTCTAAACCATACACTGTCCCAACCATTCAAATCCACACTGCTACAGTCAGGGCTGTGTTCTAAACCATACACTGTCCCAACCAACCCAATTCACACTACTACAATCAGGGCTGTGTTCTAAACCACACACTGTCCCAACCATTCAAATCCACACTGCTACAGTTAGAGCTGTGTCCTAAACCACACACTTCTCTCTCCATCCCAATCAACGCCGTTACAGTCATCAAGGCTGTGCCCAAAAACACACACTGCCCCAACCAGTGGAACCAGTGGCTATGTTAGAGGGGACAATTACTTTTAGTCAACACTTTTACACCCTGGGCTCTCTTCTAAACCACACACTGTCCATACCATCCCAATCAACACTGCTACAGTCAGGGCTGAGTCCTAAACCACATACTGCCCTGACCATTCCAATCAATACTGTTAGAGTCAGGGCTGTCCCCAAAAACACACTGCCCCAAGGATCCCAATCCACAGTGCTACAGTCAGGGCTGTGTCCTAAACCACATACTGCCCCGACCATCCCAATCAACACTGTAACAGTCATCAGGGCTGTGTTCTAAACCACACACTACTACGGTCAGGGCTTTGTCCTAAACCACATACTGGCCCGACTATCCCAATCTGCACTGCTACAGTCAGGGCTGTGTCCTAAACCACATAAGTTCCCTGAACATCTAGATCCACACTACAGACTGGACTCTGTCACAAATAGCCATTGCTGCTATTAAATCAATAAACAAACAACCTTTCCTAATCATCCAAATCCCTTTTTAAAAAAACAAAACAAAACATAATGTGTTGTGTTTTGGATGTGGGTATGATGGTCAATGTTGCTGGGTGCTCCTGTTATTAGCTGCTACTGATTCTGCCTGTTTTTGAACTTACATGCCATATTCTCTGTGGTTCTCTCTCACAAGTTGTGTTAGATATAGGAGTAATCCTATAAATGTGGTATGTCATTAAACAATTTTGAACATACAGTAAAACACCAACTGATAAGAGCAGGTTGTGTTATGATTATGACAGTCAACCTAAAATACACTTACAGACCAGGAGACCATTCCACCACTTTCCTTGTACTTGGCCTTGTTCTTTCCTCCTTGTTTTGTCTCCATAACCTGCCTTAGTAAAAGCATCAAAGATACAGGTTACAAAATTATAGAGTCATTATTTGTGTGACAAATGATGTAGAAAATTCCCAGCAAAACTGATGGGAAAGAAAAAAAAAAAGTATTCTTCAAATTCTTAACTGATTACTAGGCTAGCACTTCCTGGAGTGAAACCCTACATTCCTTTCCTTTCCAAGACCTTATCTTACACTTCCTGGTGTTTTCACTCTGATAGTCCAGAAGCAAGGCGACTGTAACAATGATTTGATGTGTGCCAGCTTTATTGGCTTCCTAGAGTCATAATATGCCATGTAGTCAGAGCACTTCAGTTCCTCTGGACATGTTTCCTGTGATCACATTTTATAAAAGAAGTTAAATATGTCAGAATTCTGGCTCCCTAAATGAATACAATGCTCCAGTCTGCCACTCCCTTTACATATACAGAAGATGACTATAGTGTTACTGTGGTATGTAACTATTAATATTCAATTTAGGTTCATTTGGTTTTGAGAGTTTTTAGTGAGTTTACACTAAAATATGACTGTAATGAACTTTATTAATGGTCTACAAAAAATAGCACATTGTCTGGCTAACAAAGTAGATTTGTGCTAAATCTAAGTAGACTAACAGGTTTTGCAGCTCCTGTGGCTAAGAGGCAGGGGCGTTTCTAGACTTGCCATACTGGGGCACATACAGAATTTAGAGGGGCACAGCTGTAGCCCTCTGCTTGCCAATCAGTCATAGGGGTTCAACTGTGCATCAAAAATAAGACTGTTAAACACTAAATACATGAAGTGATTTAACAAATGAGTGGGTGTTACTCTACCAAGGATGAGAAATGAAAAACAAATGAACACTATACCTTTTATTAATTGCATTCATTTTGTTTATGCTAACGTAATTTATGCCTTGGCTAATTTAATGATTGCATTAATGGCCTACTATGTACTTTTGGTAAGTCATACAGTTATAAGTGGCTAGCCAAAACATATTGCTATGAGCAATCATTTCCGTGCCCATGGCATGGTTGAGTTTCTTTTAAATATTTGCAAACGTCCTTTCCTCCATGCAAAAAACTGAAATAAATGGGCTCTGGCTGAAAGTGTTAGACGCTAAAGCTTTTGGACAGATGCTGGGGCATTATGGAAAATGTAGTGTTTGTTGTTTTGTTTATGAATATAGAAGTATTTCTGATTTTTATGTTTGTAGATAGTTGGTTCTTGGTTTGTACAAGTTTGATTTTGTGCTGTATGACATTTAACAATGTAACAAAAAAGTTTAAGGCCATTCATTTATTTTAGTGTACATGTGTGTTTAGTGTATTATTTAGTGTACAAAATAACAGTTTAGAATCCAACAGAAAACCAAACCATGAGCTAGCTTTGAAGGTAAGAATGTGGATTGATCATTTGAAACTATTTTTATTAATGAGTTGTGGTTTAAGTAGTTAGTTTAGAACCCTTTGCATCATTGCATCATATAAATATTCTTTTGCAATTTTAGCCAGGCTTCATTTCACCCAACCACTGAAAATTGCTAAAAGTGCTAAAACAATAGATACAGTGGGGCACAAAAAGTATTTAGTCAGCCACTGATTGTGCAAGTTTTCCGACTTAGAAAGATGAGAGAGGTCTGTAATTTTCATTATAGATACACTTCAACTATGAGAGACAAAATGAGGGTATAAAATCCAGGAAATCACATTGTAGGATTTTTAAATAATTTAATTGTAAATCATGGTGGAAAATAAGTATTTGGTTGCCCACAAACAAGATTTCTGGCTCTCACAGACCTGTAACTTCTTTTTTAAGAAGCTCTTCTGTCCTCCACTCATTACCTGTATTAATGGGCACCTGTTTGACCTCATTATCTGTATAAAAAAAACCACCTGTCCACAGCATCAGACAGTCAGACTCCAAACTCAACCATGGCCAAGACCAAAGAGAGCTGTCGAAGGACACCAGGAAGAAAAATTGTAGACCTGCATCAGGCTGGGAAGAGTGAATCTACAATAGGCAAGCCAGGGTTGGTGTGAATAAATCAACTGTGGGTGCAATTGTAAGAAAATGGAAGACATACAAGACAATTGATAATCTCCCTCGATCTGGGGCCCCCACGCAAGAGCTCATCCCGTGGGGGTCAAAATGATCATGAGATCGGTGAGCAAAAATCCCAGAACTACACACTACAGATCCTGCAGTGCCAGGCGTGTCCCCCCTGCTTAAGTCAGTACGTGTCCAGGCCCGTCTGAAGTTTGCCAGAGAGCATACAGATGATTCAGAAGAAGATTGGGAGAATATCATGTGGTATAACATCAGAACTTTTTGGTAAAAATTCAACTCGTCCTGTTTGGAGGAAGAAGAATTGCTGAGTTGCACCATACCTACTGTGAAGCATTGAGGTGGGAAAACATCATGCTTTGGGGCTGTTTTTCTGCAAAGGGGACAGGATGACTGATGCGTGTTAAGGGAGAGAATGAACGGCGCCATGTATTGTGAGATTTTAAGTCAAAAATCTCCTTTGATCAGTGAAAGCATTGAAGATGGAACGTGGCTGGGGTCTTCCAGCATGACAATGATCCCAAACACAATGCTCGGGCTCCGTAGCATTTCACGGTCCTGGAGTGGCCTAGCCATAGACAATTTTGTGGAGGGAGTTGAAAGTCCGTGTTGCCCCAAAACATCACTGGTCTAGAGATCTGCCATGAAGGAATGGGCCAAAAATACCAGCTACAGTGTGTGCAAACCTCGTTCGAGATTCAGACACTCTCCAAAGTTTTAAGTCTAGGCTAAAGGACCATACCTATTTACACAGGCTTTTGACTAGATTTAGACCAGGATGCATGGCTGGGTTCACTGGGGCCGGAGTCTGGAGTCATGTCTGGCGTTGGGTTTCTGTCTTCTGCCTCCCGTAGGGTTGCCAAAGGTCTCATGTGATCCCTCTTGGCTGTGGTTTCCGACCAGTTTTCCTCTTCTCTAGCTATGCTGCTATAGCTAATGCTGCCGGGGGTCTCATGCTACACATGGCATCAGTGATTGTTAATAGACACTGTGCTCTTAATCAATAACTACTTACATTGTCTGTTTTCTCTCTGAGCTGTGTTCCCGGCAGTTCCAAGCCCCACACATGATGTCATCCGCTGTAGCCTCCACTCAAGCAGCTGCTTCCGTCATCAGCTCCAGCCATACCCCGGGCCACTTTAATGCCGATGTGCATACTTCACATTTTTATTCGAACTTTGACTCCATGACTTTAGTTTCGCTCTTAGATTTATCATCTACGCCGCCCAGAGAGTTGGGTCCCTTTTTGAGGTCTTGGTCCTCCCAAGGTTTCTTCCTATAACACTCAGGAGTTTTTCCCTGCCACTGTCACCCTAGGCTTGCTCAATTTTGGGAATGGACGTACAGTTATTAGGAGATAATCTAAACTTGTAAAAGTGCTTTGAGACAATGCTCATTGGTAAAAAGCGCTATATAAATAAATCTGACTTCACTTGTACTTGAAGACTTACAGGAAAACGTTTGACCTCTGTCATTGCCAACAAAGGTTATGTTACAAAATTTATTGACCCAAATACTTATTTTCCACCATAATTTTACAACTAAATTCTTTAAAAAATCCATACAATGTGATTTCCTGGATTTTTTTCTCCTCATTTGTCTCTCATAGTTGAAGTGTACCTATGATAAAAAATTATAGACCACTCTCATCTTTCTAAGCAGGAGAACTTGCACAGTCAGTGGCTGACTAAATTACTTTTGCCCCAATGTATATGGAATAAGGGTATGTCAGAAAAATGTTTTCTAGTTCATAGTCTAGCTTTTCCTTTTAATTTAAGGTTTGTTGATGCAGCAAAAGCTGATGATGTAATGACCAATTACAGTTATCTTCTAAAATCCTCTCCTTAATGCGACCTGCCTCAGGTACAGGACAGCTCTCCATTAGGGCTCTCTGTCATCTTTAATGAAGATGAGAGCAGTGCACACAGAGCAGAACTCTAGCTTGCTCTTGGTTAGCGCAGTTTAAGATGTAAATTTCACCCAGCAGAATCAGCCTGCATCACCACTAATGACATTAAGTGCTAGATTTAGAAAGTTGGCCAGTTCTGCTCTTACAATATATTTAATGGGGGACCAGCATATATAGTACTGTGTATTAAAATTCATGAAGGAATTTATAACCATATTTTGACATTAGATTATCTTCAGATTCAGATTTTAACCATTATTTAAAAAAAACAAACATGAGTTTGTGTAAAATTGTGATTTGTCTAAAGCAGTTTTGTTCACATTATATACTCACTGGACCAAAAATTTGTCAACTGTGATTGATGCGTAGGCTACCTAAAAGCACGTAATACCTCCACAAATTCTGGCGAGAAGTTCCTGTATACTGTGATTTTTGCCACTGCTGGTAGATCCGTATGACCATATGCTTCGATGCACCTGCAAATTCAGCTACTTTCTTTAGACTATGCAATCTCTCATTTTTGACAGTCATTAACATCTCCTTTGTGACCCATTTTCCAGACATCAAACCAAACATTCACTGCACTGTACCACCTCTTCTCAAGCTACAAACCCTGTTGCACACCCTGCAGGTATTTATAGCCCAATTACACTCATTCACAACTAAGCAACATTTAATTTAAAGATATGATAATTGAAAAAGAAAGATTTTAGAGCTCATAACAGCAAGTTTCTTGCCATTGTATAAAACTCTGTAGTGGTGGATCATTTTTCATTGTTCTATAATTCATTCATGATGTTTCTAAAATGATTTTGTAATAAACAACAGCAAATGTGTTCCACAGACATGCCTGTCCTTACTGGGTCTTTAAAAACATTTTCCTTGTACAGTAAAATGTTATGTGGTCATTTACAAGCCACATTACGACAACATTTCTGATTTCACTCTTAACTGGACTGGCTGAAAGGGTGGTCACTCATTTATGGTGCCACTGAACAATTGACCCTGTAGTGTTTATGTAACATTTTAAAAATAACTTGACTTTGTTAATGGACAGTTTTTTTAAATGTACAACTGTTTTTGTAACTGTAAATACAACTATGACATATGTTTGCTTTATTTTAAAACCATATAACCCACTGTTTGTGAACTAGGGGTGGGGAATATGGCAAAACAAATTTTCACGGTACACGATATTTATCACGATACATCGCAGACAAAATGCATTAGTAGCAACAGATTCTTAAAAATACTATTCAAATGTTATCCCATACTTTGTAAAGTGATCAAAATGAGCTGCACTTCATCCAGTTAAACAGGTCTCATTACACTCTTTATAAAGAAACATACAATTGGTAGTTTTCTTTAAGCACTGACGATATCCTTGATATGCTCAGAAAAGCATATGGTCTATCACTATAACACAATTTATCACGATATGAAAAAATATCGTCATACTGCCCACCCCTATTGTGACCACTCTAAAATTACATAAAAAACATGGACATTTGTGTGGAATTTGTCAAAGTTATTTATTTGTCTCAAAGTATCTTGACAATTATCTAGGCCCAAAGCCTTTTGTATTATTCCATATTTAAAAAACACCACCACCCCAGGAGGATGGGTCCCATTTTGAGACGTGGTCCTCCCAAGGTTTCTTTCTTGTAACATTTAGGGAGCTGTTCCTTTCCACTGTTACACCAGGCTTGCTCCCTAAATGTTACAATGAAGAAACCTTGGGAGGACCAAGCCTCAAATGGGACCCATCCTCCTGGGATAGTGATGTTTTATTCTAATATAGAACAATCTAAAAGGATTCACAAACTTTCAAGCACCACTATGTATTTGTGTGCAGAACTCCACTATTTTGTGTTATTTTGTTGTTGCTCTTTGATTAGCAAGTAAAAAGAATATAACATTTAGTGCTTAATTTAGCATTACACCTGTAAATCTGTGGGATCCAAAATATCCTGTTCACTTTCGCAATTCATCAGTTAGCATGACCAGTAATTTCTTGTTCTAAAATCAGTGAACCTAAAGCAATCTCCTCTTGTTCTGCTGACATCGGTATGCCTTCGTGATCTATAATTAGGGTTGGGTTACTTTTCTGAAAGAGAACTCAGATTTGCTTTGTGCTGTACAGTAGCAGTGGAAATTCAATTAATGTTAGAATACTTTCTTATAGCCACAGAGCCATACAATTACATTTCCCTTATAAGTCTACGACAATATACCTGAACTAAATCGTTATTTGTCATGGCTGAATCACGGTGGACGTCGTGGAATATTGTGCAACAAAACCCGTGCTGTCCGGATGATATATGAATGTAGACAGAGCCCTCTAGTGGAAATATCATCACACAAAACACGTTTGAGGACGTTTATTATTTAAACTTTATTTTCTACAAACCACAAAGATTATTACACAGTCAAAAAGCACTCAAATATAGTGAATGCAGATGAATTTGTAATCAAATATATGACAAAATGTTCAGAAATTCGACCTATACAGCATTAGCTAACAATGCACACAGCATAACACTACTTCAAATCGAACAACCAATCACAAGGCACAATGTCAGGTAGTTAGCTTCTATTTGTGAAAATAACACTCACGAATTTCCCTCTGGGATTAATAAAGTGATCTATCTATCTAACTACCTATCAAGAATGTCTGTGATACAAATCTTATCCAGTGTTAGTTAAAATACTGTGCGTGTCATGAAGTGTCACGTTCTAAACATAGCCAGAGTTATGTAGCTAATCTTGCGCCAAGAAACAGAAAACCAGTCTCAGGTAGCTATTTGTTTTCACATTCAGAACAGAAGGCATTTACCTCAGCATTTTTCAAAGTTTCACAGAGCTATTATAAAGTTAACATTAGGTTTTAATGTAAACATGATATTTGGAAATATTACCCTGTACTAGTGTAACTCACTACTGAACAGCGCAATTGTTTTGTATTCTGAGCATTACTGTTCCCCACAACTGTTTAATGTATTTAAGCTATTTTTTAAGCATTTACATTCTTTCATAAATGATAACTAACTGTTCAGACTTAATCCTAACAAAATCAAATCAAACATAATCCTAACACTGATTACTAAGATCCTCCAGGACCCAAGTTTAAGACCACCAAATGATTCTCATACTGAATTTTACTATTCACTTCCAAGCTGATGGCACTGCTGGACATCTTCCGATTTTGAAATGAAGTAAGCATGATGTGTCTTTCATCAGCTGCACTAAGTTTCCTGACCAACCACTGCATCTATGGTCCTCAACGTTGTTAGAACCTTGATCTTGAAACTCCAGTCTGCTTTGAAATCTTTGTCTGGGAGAGGCCTTGCTGATGCAGTATAACTACCTTGTGTCTGGTTGCGGTGCTCAACCTTGCCATGGTGTATGACCTGTCACATGAAACTGTCTTCCACAACCTCACATTTGTAGTAGAGTTTGGCTGAGCTCAGCAAATTTTAAGTCTCATACACAGCTGCTCTTCTTTCAGTTAATGACTGTGTCTCAAGCTACATATGAAAATGATCATTATCACGTTTTGGTATAATTGTATAATCCTTCACCTGACTATACTCCTACAAAATCCCTGACTTTGTGTGATTGTATCTAGAATATGGGATGCTGTTTTGAAGGCAAAGGGTGGTCACACCAAATACTGATTTGATTTAGAATTTCTCTTTTGTTAATTCATTTCACATTTTCTTAATTGACAAAAATAAACTATTAACACTTCAATTTGAGAGCATTTTTAATTTTTGCCACATCTGCCTAAAACTTTTGCACAGTAGTTTATGTCAGTCTTGTTCTATATTACAATAATTGAAATTGACAGCTTCCCTTTTTCTTTAAAACAATGTGGCAATGTAGCCACCACACTTTGACCATTCTGCAGTCAAATCTATTAAATAAATTAATTCTAAATCATCAATGTTTAGGGTGAATTCAAATGCCACACTTGTTTGTTCAACACTATGGCTATGTTTACACAGCAGATAAAAGTTGTCCAAATCCAATGTTTTAACATCATATGTGACACAGACCTGTTATATTTGAGGCAGTGCAAACGGGGGAAAAAAATACAATGAATCTGACATTTCCAGTTCCAATTTGGGCCACATATTGATATTCCTTGATATTCCATAATTATTGGCACCCCTGGTTATGATGTGTTCTTTAGTTTCTAATAAATTGAGTTTTTATTGTGAAAACATACTCTTACACTGAAAATTGTAGATAAATGTAACCTTTAACTCAAGTGAAGTTTAAGGGGGAAAATAAAATCCCTGACTAAGAAATAATTATTCTTCCTAAAATCACCTGTTCCACAATTATTGGCACCCCTAACAATTCTTAGGAAATAAATGTAATTAAATAATTTCTGTCACTTCTACAGTAGTTTATCAGAGTATGTAGGAACATTTAATTAGCAATTCACAACTTCCTGTTTCCCTGGGGTATAATTATGACGTGACACAGAGGCCATTTCTTTTCAACATGGGAAAGACAAAGGAACATAGCATTCAAGTAAGGCAGATGTGTGTTGACCTTCCACAAGTCAGTCAATGGCTACAAGAAATAGCCACTTCGCCACGCCTGTTCCATATCACTGTCATAAGAATTATTAGAAGTAATTTAGGAATTATTATAAGACGGACGCAAGATTATTTTGCCACCACGCACAGGGAGGAGGATGATAAGAGAAAAAAAAGTTCTCCAAAGCTCACTGTTACAAACTGTCAACAAATGGAGCATCTTGGGGTCACTAAGTCTCCAAAACAAAACAGGCGCTATCTACACGCCAACAAGCTGTTTGGGAGGCTGCACGGAAACTACCTTTTCTCACTCACATTCATAAACGAAAACGTTGAGTTTTGCTAAGCAGTACTGGAAACTTTCAACTGGTAACCGTGTGCTTTGGTCAATGAACAAAGATGGGAGCTTTTTGGCAACAAATGCTGTAAGTGGGTCTGGCGTAACACAAGAGCCGAGTCATGCAGAAAAGCACCTCATGCCCACTGTGAATACGGGGGGGGATCATTGATCCTGTGGGCCTGCTTCTCTTCCAAAGGCCCAGGGAACTCTTGTTTAGGGTGCATGGCATCATATGCTTTTGAATACCAGACATTTAAACAAAATCTGGTGCTCTCTGCCCGAAGCTGAGGATGGAAAGTCACTGGGTCTCAACAGCAAATCATGACCTAAACATATGGCAAGCTCATCACAGAAATGGCTTGACCACACCAGAATCACAAGCTCCTCCTCCTGGGCCTCTCGTCCCTCCAGACCTCAACCCCAGTGAAACCTGTGGGTTAGCTTAAGAGGAGAGTGCAGAGGAAGGACCCCCTGGTCGCTGGATGATTAGAGAGATTGTGCAAAGAGTAATGGTCCCTCTTTCTGTGTTCAACCCATCTTGTGAAAACATATAGGAGAAATTAGGTGCTGTTTCGTTGGCAAAAGGGGGTTTGTACAAAGTATTAAACATCAGGGGTGCTAATAATTGTGGCACACTTGTGAGTAAAACAATTATTGGTGGGATTTTTTTTCCTACTGAATACTCCCTTGAGTTAAAGGGTTGGAATTTTTACTCTTTTTTTTTTTTCCTCGTGGTACATTATTTAGAAGAAACACTCAATTTATTAGAAGCTAAAGAACACATCTTACCAGGGGTCCAATAATTATGGAGGCACTGTATGTCCATATGATGTCCTTCACTCCTTGGGATATCAAGATGGACATGGCGAATCCAAGTACCGGAAGTGGAATTTGCGGAGGGCAAGTCATTTTTAGGAGCATTAGAGACATTCTGTCCATGTCTGATATAGGTCATATAAAAGACAGTTTGACAGCCAATAATGGATTTGGGGAGAAAATCGGATGTGGGCCACTTTTAACCTTCCACTAAATGTAAACCCTATATTTTCATATGAAGCCAATTAAAGTGCAGCTAGATCAGATTGACAGTGGTGCACCCAAGCCATGAGATTGCACAGGCTGGACAGACCATGGAAGCGGGAGAAGCCTGCTCCTGTTGGGCTTTATATTTGGGATCTTGCTCGCGGAGCTTAACGTAACGGTCCCTGTTGGTGCTAAATCCCACCTCTCCTCCGAGACCATGCTCCTGCTCGATCTCCCTCATCACCAGCATGTTCTCAGTGACAGCAGGGCCAAACCACTGGGCATTCAGCCCTGCTGTGATCACAGCTACAAAGAACATAGCCATCTGACAATAAAACACAAATGTGTGTGTGAGCGTTCATGGAGTTTTGTTTCAAAGCAGCCAGTCACATATTATATTTTCTTCATTTCCAGCTGTCAGTTACTTTTTCCCATTTTTTTGAGTGAAATATCTTAAAACATTGTTTATTTTGAACAAATCAACAAATCTGTATTCACAAATTTGAACACAGTGTAAATTTGATTGACAAAATCAATAATAAACAATAAAGATGTGCTCACTTGTATAGTCTCATGCCAGTCCAGCAGCTCTCGGGGATGGTACACTGCATATATTGCCAAGTTGACTGTGTTACTGCCTAACAGGCAGAAGAAATACACGGGGAAGAGCTTGCTTTGCACCAGGCCAAATGTGTGTAAAGAGACTTGGGACACTAACACAAACCCTGAAGGAACCATATGACAAAATTAGGACCTGATGACGTGATGTAACCATGAACAAACATTTTATCCATATTGCTTAGCTGTATGTATGTATGCTGCAAACAAATGAGAGATTGTGTAGAAGGACGGTGTACCTGCAATAAATGACACCCAGAATTGCATTCCCCAAGAGAATGAAATCAGCAGCAGGTGAAACACTTTCACCAGTTCTGTTGGGTCTCCTTCTGTGGCCATTGTAAACTTCTGACAGAGAGAATCACACATTAACCAAACATACAAACAGAGCTGTAGCTAGATTAGACGCACAAACTTTACAGTGCTGGCATACTCAAATTTGGATAACTGTTGGTGTCAGTCAGTTACAAAAGCCATTTTTCTTGTACTTAGAATTTAAGTAACATAGTTTGTAGTTTAACAGATGTCTAAGGGCAGCTGTTCTGGTGTATTTCCTAGCAATTACAGCTGAACCCAGAATTTACCTCATTCCAGAACATGGTTTGGATAGAGCATACTGGGAAAGGCTATTTCCAAATTACTTATGGGAAAATACCATATTCGAGCTTATGCTATTTCAAACCTCTCCTATTTTCAAAGATGTCCGCATCATTGTGGCTCAAGGGACTATCCGACTGGCTGTCTACCCTGGTGTGTCAAGTTGAATGTATTTATATAGCGCCTGCAGCCTCGTGCCTATGACTTGCATCGCACCCGTGCCAATATCTCACGTTAAAGCACTCCCTCGCATTTATTATTGCTTAAATGAAATGAATTTGACCAGAAAAAAACCTGAAATATCTTGGGTTCCTACTGTTTGCAATGAATAAGAAGTTAAAGGAAATGTAAGGAACACTGTATATTTTTTATTTGCATTTTCCATACCGTCCCGACTTTTTCTGATTTGGGGTTGTAGAAAATACAATAAAATAGAGAATATAAGCAAGTCTCTGAGCATTATAGTCCAGTACCAGTGCAGTCACTGAAGGATTTCAGGTCATCTAACATTTAGTGTGAGAGAGAGTGTGTGTGTGTGTGTCCACGTTCCATTGCCCTGGTTAGATTACTCTTCAGCAAATGTTTCTTTCCATTTGTACATAAAAAAAAAAAACAGTAAAATGTCCTCTATTGTCTAAAAGTCTGACTTTTCTAGTGCTTTACCTTATAATTAACCACTGAAAATGAGAGCTGAGTATCCTGGGACTCGGGAGCCTAGCCGTTAAGGTACTGGACTATGGACCAGAAGGTCCAGGGTTCAAATCCCACCTCTGCCAAGCTGCCACTGTTGGGTCCTTGAGCAAGGCCCTTAACCCACAATTGCTTGGATTGAAAGTCGCCCTGGATTGTAAGATGCCCTGAATAAGGTTATTGCATGTAAATGTACTGTAAATATCAACAAGATGATATTCAAAACAAGATCTACATCCGCTTTGTTTGCTAATACACAACACTCATTCAGGGCATTTGATTTATTAACAACTAAATTTTTTATAGTAGCATATTACCATACTGCTTAATTCCTAATTTGGACAACAGAAGCTTTTTGACCAAAGTACAATAATGTCTTTCAAACATAAGTATTTAACGTGCAGATTTTTTAAAATCATGCTAGTCTACACTACAAATGTGGGCCTTGAAATTTGTATGTGCAATTTCCAATTGCTATTAATAAATTCGCTCTGGACCTTGAGCAATGCCCTTGACCAGTTGCAGCTCGTTTTGCTCTGGATAGGGTTTTCTACAACTTCTAGAATGGCATGTACCAGTGAAGGCATTAAGCAACATCTTGACCAACAAGTTTCAACCTACATGTCTGCAAATATACCTTGCTCATGAAATCGTGATTGCTCCGTGATTAGGTATATGGGTTACTAAAAGTTGTGACACAAAGCTGCCAGTGTTGCCCCTGCCCAAGACCTTTAAACTGCACGAACGTTCTGGTTTTAGAGTGTCTGCCAAATGCTGTAACGGTAAGGCATTAATAAATTTCGGGAACCAATGGTTTGCTATGCACTGTAGTATCACCCATTGTGGTATATCTGGTTCCATTTGAAACATGACAATGATCAAGTCAGTTAGGGTAGTGGACGAAGGCGTTAAAGTCCTGTGACTAGCATGTTGGCCGTCTAACTAACAGGCGGTGCAGGAAAGATAACCAGGTGTTATCTGTTTGGTTTTGATAACAGATGGGTCTGTGCTGCTTGTCGTTTTTTGCGCAGGAGTTAATAAATGTTTAGGGTTTAGCTGTGTCCCTTGCGTTCAGTATTCCGTTTTTAATACGGGACTAAATAAATTATGATCGTTGAATCTTTTCTCCGCAAACGTCAACTGCTGCTGCTAAGCGCCTCAGGTGTATCAAATATGCCAACAATAATGAAACACACATAAACATACATACCTCTACGTCTCGGTTTTGGTCACATTGGCTCTTTCCCGTTCATAAAGTCACTTTTCTTTAAGCACGCCCTTAAAAAAAAACCCGCAAATAAAACCCGCGAATCAACTCCTGTATTGGAAACAGTAACGCCTCATATTATCCAATAAAGCAAGCTTGAATATTCATAATCCCGCCCTTAAAGGAAAGGCTCAAAATCCAACCGTTTTGGGTTTTTTTTTGGTGGGTTTTTTTTTTGTTTTGTGTGTGTTTTTGTTTTTAGTGGTTTTTTTTTTTGTTTTGTGTTGGTTTTTTTGTTTGTCTGTTTGTTGTTTTTGTGGGTTTTGGTTTGTAGTTTTGGTTTTTTGTTTTTGGTTTGGTTTTTTTGTTTTTTGTTTTTGGTTGTTTTTTTTTTTTTTTTTTTTTAGTGTGTATTTTTCTTGTTTTTTTTTTTTGTTTATGTTTTTTTTTTAATTTTTGGTATGATTTTTGTTTGTTTTTGTATTTATTTTTTTGTGTGTTGTATATTTTGTGTTTTGTTGTTTTTTTTTTGTTGTGTTTTTGGTTTGGTTTTTTGTTGTTGGTTTTTGTGGTGTTGTTGTTGTTTTTTGTTTTTTTGTGGTCTTCTTTCTTCATCCTCAAGTAACATGAATGCAGTGTGTGCTGTCCTGTATTTTCGTTGCATATATTAGCATATAAGTTTTTTTTTTACACAGCTAAAGGTCAATTCTACCCTTTGTGAGGGTATGAATCCTTTCAAAATGATGAATTACTGGTCTCACATATTACTGCTTGGTGCTTTGTGTATATTCATGTCTTGTTCCTGTTTATCCTGGCCATGGGGGTCCAGTGCCTGTCCTGGGGAATTGTGTGTTCAGCAAACCATTTTTGTGTTGATCTGTATACAAGTTTTGGATCATTGTCCTGCTGGAAGATTTAATGATGACCCATTTTTAGTTTCTTGGTAGAAGCAGACATTTTGATTTCAAATGTCCGGCTATTCCATGGACTCCATTGATACCATGCACCCTAACAAGGTTCCCAGGGTTTTGGGAGAAGAAATAACCCCTTGACATCACAGACCATCCACCATACTTAAGAGTGGGCATCAGGTTATTTTCAGTGTAGTCATCCTTCTTTTTTGTTCCATATGCCAACAGAACATGATTTCAGTAACACTTCCAGGTTTGAATAAAAGCTTGGCCACTGCCTGTGTGGAGTTTGCTTTTTCTCCTTTTGTCTGCATGGATTTCTTCTGGGTACTCCTGCATACCCCCACATTACAAAAATTGTGTTAGGTCAACTGGTGCATCTGTTGTATTCAGGTGTGAGTGTTTGGCTGTCAACGCATGTCTGTGTGTGCATTTCCTGCAAACCTGTGGATGATTTACAAACATTTATAACACACTCTGGATAAGGGTGTCTGCTAAATGACATAAATGTTTGGGATGCTGGTCAAAAAGTATGACTGTGAAATTTCTATGCATGTTGGTGCAAGTTTTATGCTGTTTGATACTGGTTTAAATGGTGAACTCACATGGTCTTGCTGGTAACGCTGGTTGATGAGCACACCATTATCCATTATTTTTAGCCTAGACATTAATTTGAATGACACAGTTACACAAACACATATGGAGGTGATGTTCGGGGGGTCAACTTGTGTAATATATTTACATTTATGATATTACGTTTACTTTATTTTTAACCTTACCTCGTTGCTATCTTCACGCTTTGATGGACTCTGAAGCGAATAACGTCACGTAGTGAAGTTAGTATCGGGCAGGAGATGGCGCTCAGTCCAATCTGGCACGTTTATTAAACCACAGAAGAACTACACGACGCGGGTTTGTTGTGTACGACTTGGATCGCTTTGCAATTGTTCTTTTTTTGTTGGTAAGTAATTATGGATTGTAAAAACTGTTATGTTTAGTTTTTGTGCTTGAAAACACAATTGTGCATTAGAAAAATCACATAGAGAGGACTGGTCTGTGAAATAAAAGCACTGAGACTTGTCCCTTGTTGTGTAGCGTTAGCGTGACCTCGGTTTTGTTTATAGTACACCCGCATCGGATATAGGTAGACGTCTTATAGTTATAAAAAACATAGCAACGACTAAAATAGGAAAATTTGGTAGTAGTAACTTAATGATTGATTTTAGCCCACATTGGTTGGCTTTTCATTCTGTAGCTATCTGTCTTTACTCAGTATTGTTCGCTCCATTCACTTCCCACACCTGTTTAATCCAGTTCATGGTCGCGTGGAGCCTAACCGGCAGCACAGGGAGCAATGTGGTAACAAATCCTAGGCAGGGGGCCTGTCCATTGCAGGTCACCTGCACACACTCATTCACACTGGGACACTTTAGAGATGGACAGATGACCCAGGACATGTCATTGGAATGTGGGAGGAATCCACACAAGACACAGGGAGAACATACAAACTCCACACAGGCAGCAGCTGGGATGTCAAGGACTCGAACGTGGGTCTCTGGAGCTGTGAGACGAGATGCTAGCACTCTACAGTGGGTACCCTTGTTCGAACCTTTTGGCTGGGGTTGGATGTCTCTTTTTTCTACTATGTCATAATGCACAAAGATGAACCGTCATTAAGACCTTATTGGCTTAATGATTGGCTTACTCATTAAGACTGAGTGAGAAAGACACAACGCTTGCCGCCCTGCAACTAATAGTGTGCTGTTAGATAACAAATGCTGTTATTCTCAAATGTACTTTTGGGAAGTTATGTTTAACGCTACTGTTATGCTCGTATTTTTTCTCCAGACTAACTCCTTTCCGATGGGTCGCAGAAAATCGAAGCGAAAGCCTCCACCCAAGAAGAAAATGACTGGAAACCTGGACACCAGTTTTACCTGCCCCCTTCTGTAACCACGAGAATCCTGCGATGTTTAAAATGTCGAATAAACAAAAAAACGATTTTACATAACTGTGCTGTTCTAATTGTGACTTTTAAGGTGTATTGCTTTCTTAACACTGGTTGTGTTTAATCCATTTCAGGGAACGAGTCGAACACGGGAATAATATCCTGTACTGTGTGCTTGGAGGAGTTCCAGACACCAATTACCTGTATCCTTTACTGCTATTTGACTCCCGTTTGTGTGCCTTAGCATACTCTATTTGGATATACACTTTATTTGTAATATGTTCTAATGTAAAGTGATAATTAGGGTCTAGATAAATATTTTACTATTTATACATTGAAAAACTTCATTTTTCCCTTAACCATTTGTATCAGATCTCTCCTGAACCTGTAGATGTTGTACACAGCGATTGGATAGATGCGTGTGAAGCAGCCCAATCGTAACTCGTCTTAAACGTTTCAAGAAGAAACCAGAAACATTTTTCCATCTCAACATCTCTGGAACTCGGTTTGTCTCATGTTGGAATGGGACATGTTTCAGTCATGCTACCTGGTTCCTTTTCCTTAATGTTACACAATTAAAATGTTAGTTGAAATCATGAATTAACATGTTGTTACCCACATAGTAAACCCATTTGCTTTCTCTTCAGAACTTGCTTTCTTTTATGTTGTTGAATAATTTTAGGCTTTTATGTGAGTGATGATTGGGTAACTGTGACCAATAAACATTTCTGCATAACCTTCTGTGTAAAGGAACGTTTGTCTTTCCTCCATTACTGCTGCAAGTCATTGTTAAAGTTGTAAAGATGTGTCTGAAGAACAAAGTTTAACTGACAATCATGTTGCAAGCCCCACCTGGGATTTGAATCCAGGCCTTCACCAACTCCTGTCATTGAAGCTGCAGTTGTCTTAACAATTTACTGTTAATTAAGAATGGTGTAGTTACAAGATATATAGGTTGAAGTTAATGTGACTAAGTTTGCTGTTTCTTGAGTACACTGGCAAAAGAGCAGCCATTGATGATACACCACATAAATAAACATCAAATAGTCATTATTCAAATGTACCTTGTTCTGGAAATGGCCGAGACAAATGTATAAATATATTAGTTAATATTAATACAATATATGAGCCACATAGCAAGAAAGAGGTGATTAACTAATGAAATTGAATTAATGAAAAGCTTTGGTCCGATAGACTAAAACGAGTTAAATAGGCCTAACTGAATCTGCGTGTTTACGTTCAGTATGTTGTGTCTGATCATTTTCACTCAAGGACATGTATGGATAAATACTTTTACTTGGTTACTTCTATATAAATCTGTTATTCTAAATACATTTTGCATAAAATTGTGAGTTTTAGGATTTTGATATCCACATCTTTAAACGGAAGCAAAACTGAGTGGACTAAAAATGACCACTAGTTGGCAATAGAGTTTAGCTTCACGAGTCGTTATAGACTCGTTTGACACCTCGTCCAGTTTTCTATATTTTAGTTTTTAGCGTTTCTCCTCGAACTTATTAACGTGCTTCAACTGAGCAACTCAAGTGGCTAGCACAAGAAGAGGACCACTTAAAACATTTTGCAGGCACTCTTTTCCAGTGCGACTTAAGTGCGACAATTGAGGTGGAATGTTAACACGAGCCCATCAGTAGCAGCTTGGCAGAGCTGGGATTTGAGTTCCCCACTTTCTGATTAGTAGTCCAGAGCCATTGAGCCTCCCTGTCGTCATATAACGTAGAAGAGGAAGCTGTTTTCATGTAACAGATCTGCATTTTGGCAGCACCCACTGTGTAGTTAATGTGATTTTCTTGATGGGTTTCAAAACACATTCTACATTAACTGATGTGCAGATGGAATGGCTACAGAATCCCTTGATGAACTTACAGTTGTGATTCTGACATTTTGAAATTGTAAAAGGAAGTTAGTGACAAAGAGTCGAGTCTAGACCCCAGTTTAGCAGGCAGAGGTGACAAGTCTCCCTGTCATACAGTGTGTAAGAAAGAAATTTTATTTTGTTTTGCCTTAATCCTGTTCAGCTTATTCTAGAATACACATGCCACATGGAAGCATGCACCCAGAACATTGCATGACTAGGTAGGGGGTCCCTGTTTCAGCACCAGGGATGATAAACCTGTCTGAATCTCCTCCTTCAGATACAGTCAGTCATGCCTGGATGATGTCAAACCTGACCAGAAGACATCACAAGGATTTGAATGTGGATCACTGTGGTATTGGGCTAACAAAATTAATATTGTACATATTAATAGGCCAAGTTCAGACTTTTCTATAGAAATGTTATATTAAAGGTAAAAAAGGGTTAAAATTATACTACTGTAAATGTTTTGTGTCACAATACTGCAGATTTTTATATAAACTGGTAAAAATGCACATTAATTCTGTTTTTATCCTTTCTACCCATGTTATTGTCTCCTAGAATATCTTTGTGTATATAACCATATGTTCTATATAGAGACAGTTTTTATTGTTTTTAGCTTTTTGTTTCATGTTTTATCCCCAGTTGTCCTGGTCAGGATCGTGGAAGAGTCCGGCACCTACCATGAAAATCACAGTTTATGTACCCTGAATGGGCCCCAACTTCATATTAGGGCCAGCAGGTGTCGCTGTTGGTAGAGACTGGCCTACTCTACTTTATACACAGCGAATTGTGCCTGTATGACTCCTGATCCAGTTGAAAGGTGGATGGACAACAGTGTTAGACCCGAGTACCTAAAGGCAATTGCTACAGATTTCTCCTAAAATGGCTAAAATTGACTGTCCACTGTCACAAAGGCTCTTATGGTTACAGTGAACTAACAGAAATCCTCACTGTTCGGAATGTATTTTTACTGGATTTGGATTAGTGAGGCACTGAAGTAAATATTCTTGGATGAAACCAGAACCAAAATTTTGCACACACTGTGCTGCAAACTGAAACCGATAGGTTTGTTTGCTTTGGAGTGTGAAGGATACTTTTCGGTGTTCCTCAGACTTCCTCACTAGTTCCTCACACTCCCCTGGCCTAGCCCTGCACCACCAGCGAGCCCGTCTGTTTGAGCACGGAGCAGTGTCTCACGATTGTCTCTCGTCAAACTGATTTTGAGACTTTAGGACTCTCAAACAAGCTGTAATAGCTGAGAATGTGTGCAACACTACTTAGAACAGTGCTTTACATTCTCTGATCCTGTTAAGCCCCAGCTCCAGAAGGCCCCAGAAGATTAGGTGTGAAACTGAATGAATGAGTAAAAGTCTTAAAAATCAGCTTCAGTCTCAAGTGAGATGCAGGCAGTGGTGAGCGAGGAAGAAAGAAGCATGCATGAGACACTGCTCAAATAAAAGAGCAGTGTCTCACTGTGGTAGCCTAGCGGTTAAGGTACTGGACTGGTACTGGTACTGGTACTGGACTAGTGGTACCCATATTAGTAAATCCATCCAGAGACTGCAGCAGCACATCTCTAGCTACATGTAGGAATGCTGCTGCAGTCTCTGGATGGATTTACTAATATGGGCATAAGCGGGAAGAAGGAATGACATGCCTTAGTGAAGTCTGGTCTGCATCATTTAAAAGTGCCATCTTCCCCAGTGCCAACCTTTTATCTAATCAACAATCTAATAATCCATATCTACACTGTGCTCTCATTCTCCATAGCTATTGCAATCTTTGGAATGTTTGTTTGCTTATTTGGATTTATTTATTCGCGCTATCAGCATCGATTGCCATTTTAGTGACAGACACCCAATGTTACATTGAGACTAGTCATATATATACACTGCCTGGCCAAAAAAAAGCTCACACACTTTAATATTTTGTTGGACCATCTTTAGCGTTGATTATGGCACACATTTGCTGGGGCACAGTTTCCAGACGCTTCTGCAATGTCACAACATTTATTTCTGTCCAGAGTTGCACTAATTTTTCCCCCAAGATCCTGTATTGATGATGGGAGATTTGGACCACCACGCAAAGTTTTCTCCAGCACACCCCAAAGGTCTGGACTCTGTGGAGGCCAATCTATGTGTGAAAATGATGTCTCATGCTCCCTGAACCACTCTTTCACAATTTGAGCCCAATGAATCCTGGAGTTGTCATTTTGGGATATGCCCGTGGCATCAACGCAGAAAAATCAGGTAGTTCCAGATGGTGTGAAAAAGTGTTTGCCCCCTTCCTGATTTCCTATTTTTTGCATGTTTGTCACACATAAGTGTTTTGGAACATCAAACCAATTTAAATATTAGTCAAAGACAACACAAGTAAACACAAGATGCAGTTTTTAAATGAAGGTGTTTATTATTAAGGGAGAAAAAAAATCCAAACCTACATGGCCCTGTGTGAAGAAGTGGTTGCCCCTAAACCTAATAACTGGTTGGGCCACCCTTAGCAGCAACAACTGCAACAAAGTGTTTGCGATAACTTGCAGTGAGTCTTGTTGTAGAGGAATTTTGGCCACTCATCTTTGCAGAATTGTTGTAATTCAGCCACATTGGAGGGTTTTCGAGCGTGAATGGCCTTTTTAAGGTCATGCCACAGCATCCCAATACAATTCAGTTCAGGACTTTGACTAGGCCACTCCAAAGTCTTCATTTTGGCTTTCTTCAGCCATTCAGAGGTGGACTTGCTGGTGTGTTTTGGATCATTGCCCTGCTGCAGAACCCAAGTTTGTTTCAGCTTGAGGTCACGAACAGATGGCCGGACATTATCCTTCAGGATTTTTTGGTAGACAGCAGAATTCATAGTTCCATTTATCACAGCAAGTCTTCCAGGTCCTGAAGCAGCAAAACAGCCCCAGACCATCACACTACCACCACCAGATTTTACTGCTGGTATAATGTTCTTTTTCTGAAATGCTGTGTTACTTTTACACCAGATGTAATGGGACAGAGGAAGAGTTTTGTCTCATCAAAAAAACTTTTGTCTCGTCAGTCCACAGAATGTTTTCCCCAAAGTCTTGGGGATCATCAAGATGTGTTCTGGAAAATTGAGATGAGCTTTAATGTTCTTTTTGCTCAGCAGTGGTTTTCGTCTTGGAACTCTGCCACGCAGGCCATTTTTGCCCAGTCTCTTTCTTATGGTGGAGGCATGAACACCGACCTTAACTGAGGCAAATGAGGCCTGCAGTTCTTTGGATGTTGTTGTGGGGTCTTTTGTGACCTCTTGGAAATGTCGTTGCTGCGCTCTTGGGGTACTTTTGGTCGGCCGCCCACTCCTGGGAAGGTTCACCACTGTTCCATGTCTTTGCCATTTGCCGTTAATGGCTCTCACTGTGGTTCGCTGGAGTCCCAAACTTTAGAAATGGCATTATAACCCTTTCCAGACTGATAGATTTCAATTACGTTCTTTCTCAACTGTTCCTGAATTTCTGTGGATCTCGGCATGATGTGTAACTTTTAAGGATCTTTTGGTGTACTTCACTTTGTCAGGCAGGTCCTATTTAAGTGATGTCCTGATTGAGGACAGGTGTGGCAATAATCAGGCCTGGGTGTGGCTAGAGACAGTGATCTCAGGTGTGATAAACCATAGTTAAGTTATGTTTTAACAAGGGGGGAAATCACTTTTTCACACAGGGAAATGTAGGTTTGGATTTATTTCTCCCTTAACAATAAACACCTTCATTTAAAAACTGCATTTGGTGTTTACTTGTGTTGCCTTTAAAAACTAATATTTAAATTGGTTTGATGTTCCGAAACACTTATGTGAAAAACATGCAAAAAAAGAAATAGGAAATCAGGTAGGGGGAAACACTTTTTCACACTACTGTAGCTGACCTCATTATTCAGCCACCTCTCTTCTTACCCTGATGTGCCCAACACTCTTGAACAGGGTAAATCTGGACTCATCAGAACACATGATCTTCTTCCATTGCTCCAGAGTCCAATCTTTATGCTCCCTCGCAAATTGAAGCCGTTTTTGCTGGTTAGCCTCACTGAGATGTGGTTTTCTTAAGGCTACACAGCTGTTAAATCCCAATCCCTCGAGTTCCCTTTGAATTGTGCGTGTGGAAATGCTCTTACTTTCACTATTAAACATATCCCTGAGTTCTACTGTTGTTTTTCTACGATTTGATTTCACCAAACATTTATGTGATTCCTTCCTCGAAGATGACCTTTCCCTACTGTCCTTCCACTTTTTAATAATGCATTGGAAAGTTCTTAATCTGATTTTAGTAGTTTTAGCAATCTCTTTAGATGTTTTCTCTGTTTGATGCATACCAATAATTTGACCCTTCTGAAACAGATTAACATCTTTTTCACGATCACAGGATGTGTCTTTCGACATGGTTGTTTAACAAATGAGAAGCTTCTCACTGCATCAGTCACTGCATCCATATATGTATACACATACACACAGTCAGGTCGGGCCAATTTAGCATAATCAGTTAACTTAATGCATGTCTTTGGACTGTGGAAGGAAACCGGAGTACCCAGAGTAAAGACCTTGCTGTGAGGTAACAATTTTGAAACATTAATTATTAAGTCATGGATGATCCAAAAGCCAAAATAATGTTAAATTACTTGAATACATGGAAAACAAGACAGTGTGGTGAATTCAGTGTTAAAAGACACCTGAATCAGCTGGGCAGTTAATGATCAGGGGCCGTATTCATAAATAGTCTAAGAATCTTAGAGAGCTCCTAAATTAGCTGAAAAACTTCTAGCTATGAGTATTAGCTTAAGAGTGATTCAGAAGTGAACTCTGAGCAAGGAGAAGACAAAAACTGTGGGGTTGACCCGGTTGCTAGTCATTCTTTTGAAGACTGTGATTGGTTGTTACCCCCGTCACTCATCCTCTCTCTCTCTCTCTCTCACACACACACACACAAATGCACTCTTAATTAGAGAAATACTGTATAGCCTATTATAAGCCTTTGAAATAACAGGCATAAGCTATTTCTGTGTATTTTACACTAATCACACGCATGCATTTTATTTTATTAACAATGTATTTACCATGCTGGTCATTTTTGTAGCTTCCAATCTGTTGGATAGCCTGTGAGCTGGAGAAAATGCCGCTCTTTTCAGGTATGATTGCTGCCCTGCCTAATCTATTCAACCGATGGGGTTGGTTCGTATGTAACATTGAATTAGGGTGTTAGACCTTTGTTGCACTCTAATAAGATCAACCACAAACATTATTCCTGCACAATCTAATCAGTAGCATTGATTAACTCACTGTTATTCAGGCTTTGGAGAACATTTCTTCTGCCTCATTGTCTTTCCACTGTTTTCTCTTCTGCTTAATTAACAGAACTCCTAAGCCTCCTAAAAAGTCACCTTCTTCTTCTTTTTTTGGCGGTTGGCAACTAGCTTTTGGTGTGCTACCGCCACCACCTGGATTAGAATATGGTACAAGATGTTTTAACAGATGATATTTACCCCTACATATTTAGATTCTATTAATTAATCTTAAAACAGATTTCACCTAACCCTCTTTGCAATGCATGGATTGATGAACATTTCGGACACCCATCAACAGTTTCATCATCAAAACAATTTACTATTTAGTCCTGTATGCATGCCCAAATTGCATTCTTCATATTACACTCTCTCCATGCTTACTTTGGTTTAACTTCCTACCTGCCTAGAAGTCCTTCTCCATACTCTTAACCGTTTTTCACTTTAGGAGCTTTTTTAGGGGTTAAGATGCTTTATGAATAACTTATTTTTACTAGCATCTACTCCTAACTTTAAGCGAGAATTGCCCACAATTCTTGGCACTAAGAATCTCTATGAATATGGCCCCTCGTTTAGAAGGAGTGTTGGATGAAAACTCCAGGAGCACTTATCTAATTTAACGTTTAACATCACAGAGTATTACTTAAACGCTTTGGTTAATACTTCCATCTATATCCACAAGTGAAAAGCAAAACTGCAAAAGGAATTCACTGTACAAGGCACGGAGTGTGATTTGGCATTTAGCTGTAATGGAAACAATGTATCAAACTTTACACACTTCCAAAAGTCATGCAATACTGGAGTGGTGTACATTCTTTTGGTCATATTGTATTACACCTTTACATTTTACTCTGATTAAAAAAAAATCTGCAATTCTTTTTTTTAATGGTGAAACAGACAAAGGAAGAGAATGGTTAGGTTGAACGCAGCATCATTTCAACTGCCAGGGACCATTCAGAACGTCCAAATGGAATAGCTTTGTGCTTATGTACGTGTCCTCTTAAGCTTTGAGTCTTCTCTCTAAGCAGGCAGATGCAATATTTTACTGGGCTTGGCAAGTTGCATAGCATCTTCATAAGTCATTCATGGCTGAAGATTTGTGATCACTTGCAGCAGTGTCTTTCAGGGCTATTTTTTTCATGAATTAAATCTACAAGGCACCATAAATATATAGACATATACAATTCTATACTTTTCACTGTAACTTTAAAGTACAGCTTTATCCCTCTGTTATGCAAATAGGAGCTCTGTTACAATTACAAATATTCATTATTTTGAGGCAGTAACAGGGACAGCTGGTGAAAAAAAATGTAAATAATTAAAATACATTAAGAATCTTGTTTAAATTACACCTCATTTTCAGCTTTAGTTGATGGCTTTTAACAGTTCTTGTGGAATACCATTTAAAATAGAAGGAAAAAAGTGACATACAAAAAACAACAAAAACAAAGTGAAATAAAAAAAGCAGCATGTGGGCGGTTTAGTCAGAGTACTGGTATCCGTCAATCGGCATGTCCTGGCCATTATCCATGTAGTCGTCTGGGTAGTGCAATATTTTCTGTCGTAGACCGACGTGGCAGCCCGTACACAGTCAATGCCAGACTGTGATGCCACCTTGTTTGGTACCTGCCAATCTGCAGTGAGACGACAGATGTGTCCGGCAGACCTCCATATCCAGCTTCTTATCAAAGATCTGGCGCTTTGTGCCCGGTGCTGTCATACCAGACTGAGGACAAAATTAAGAGATGTCAATGCCTCGTTTGAAGTCGGTCTCATACGATAAGAAGGACATTACTGCGAAGCAGTGTCCATATGGGACGGAGTCGTGATTAGCAGCGCTGGGCGGCCCCTATCCGCGTACCGCGGCGACGGCCACGTCAGTTGGCCCGCCCGCACCATGGCGGGTCCATTGGAATTTAAAACCTCTTGATACCTCATTACCCGCCTTCGAGGCTCTGATTTTTTTTATTTAGAAAAACTGAGCACTATCTTTTGAACAGGAGGTATTTTTATTTTTGTGAAATGCTCAAGATTGTCTACAAATGAGGACTGAGTTAAGCGAATGAATAGGAGGTGTATAGCAAACCCAAACCGTTCATGTCCTCATGTGGGGACGCGCCCGCTGTGTGTAGCCAGGGGAAACAGCACCGCAAGAAGAAGGGCGTGTCGTCATGCCAGGTTCCCCCGGTGTCAGGGGAGGCGAGCGGAGCGCGAGTGCGTGCGCTTTCAGGGACCTGTGATTGTACGGGGGACATAGCCGGCCAGGTGGTGTACGGATTGAGCATGGTGTCTATAGCCATGCGCATTTTTCAAATGGTTCAGAATAATCATATAATTCCAAAAATGTAACCACCTTTCGTTATAGGCAGCAGTTCTCATTTTGAAAAGAAATGTGCTGCTTATTTTTTATTTTTGATACTTTCAAAGAAAAATTCCAGATCACTAGAACCTACAGCTGTATCTTACCACGGTCCTTAGTTGCACTGAGAACACGTAACACATGGCCGAGGAAGTATGGCATTACTTCATTACTTCACTAAGTAGTGATAACAGTTCATGTTTAACACTAAATGGCCTAATGGAATAGTTGGCGCTGTTGCTTGGAGATGACTAACCACACGGACCACAAATTTTTTTAGCAACAGCGTGGCAGCTAAAATGGAATGTGGGAGAAACTGGATTACAAGAGTAAAATCAAAGTCGAACAGCTCACTGACGGGACAGCGAACAGAATGAAGGTAAGAGAGAGGGAGCTTGCAGCGGGCAAGGCGTGCTAAACCGCCCTAATGGGTCTTATTGACCATGGTGGTGACAAACGCTGCTAGGCTTGGGATGTGTGGGCGACCGCAGCAGAATAAGAAGCCGCCCGGCGCGGAGAGAGCGGCTTTCGAGCCCAGAGAACCATGCCTGTAACCACAAAGAGAAGTACAAGACACAGGCGCGGAGAGGGGAGTGCGCGGCAACGATTGGGGAGGGCAGGACAACACGACTTGAATGTATTCATGGAGTCGGGGATCAAGCGCTGAAGGCCTTAAAAAGGATACTGGACCCGCAGGCCGGGAGCAAGAGGGGTACCGCTGGCTAGCGAAGGGGAATTATGTTGAGAGATAAATCAATCACCGATGAATCCACAAATAGACGCTGCAGGAACGTAAGGCTGATTGGAATCGGACAATCGCGCGCGCCTGCAGCCGCCGCGAAGCGAGATACAGCCACAAGGTACTGCTGAATGACCTGCAGAGAGCTTCAATCCACAGTAAACAAAGGCTAACCATCATTAACCCACCAAGTCACGAGGGACCTCAGATCCGGCAGTGCTATGCGTGTCCCCCTTCCTTAACCCAGTACATGGTCAGGGCCCCGTCTGAGGTTTTGCCAGAGAGCATATGGATGATCCAGAAGAGGATCTGGGAGAATATCATGTGGTCAGATGAAACCAAAAGGGGTGAGGAGGGAATGATCCAGAAAAGGAGAGGGATCGGTAGCGGCAGAAAGTGATCGAGTGTAGATCGCGTCAGAAATGAAACCCGCATAGAGTAAGAGAACGGGATTTGGATAGAAACAGAAATTAATGGCGGCCGGCTAAAGGCGTTAAGTGTGAGTAGTGCATCACACCAGCAAGAACACCCATACCTACTGTGAAGCACACGGGGGTCGAAACACACTTTGGGGCTATTTTTCTGCACGAAGGGAACAGGACAGACTGATGACCGTGTTAAGGGAAAGAATGAAACGGGGCCATGTAATTGTGAGATATTAAGCCAAAACCTCCTTCCATCAGTGAGGAGCATTGAAGATGGAACGTGGCTGTGTCTTCCAGCAAACACAATGCTTGGGGAAACACGCCAAGGAGAAGGGTCTGTAAAAAAGCATTTCACGGTCCTGGAAGTGGCCCTAGCCAGTCTCCAGACCTCAACCCCATAGGAAAATGTTGTTCTGGGAGTTGAAAGTTGAAAGTCCCGTGTTGCCCCAAAAACATCCACTGCTCTCTAGAGGAGATCTGCATGGAGGAATGGGCCCAAAATACCAGCTTACAGTGTGTTGCAAAACCTAGTGTAGACTTACAGGAAACGTTTGACCTCTGTCATTGCCAACAACAATGTTAGGGTTACAAAGTATTGAGGCTGAACTTTTGTTAATTGACCAAAATACTTATTTTCCCACTTAAACTTACAATTAAATTATTTTAAAATCCTACAATGTGAATTTCCTGGATTGTTTTTTCCTCATTTTGTCTCTCATAGTTGAAACTTGTACCTATGATGAAAATTACAGCGACCTCCCTCACCTTTCTTAGTAGGAGAACTTGCACAATCAGTGGCTGACTAAATATCTTTTTTTGCTCCGCTTGTACCTATCCACTGAATCACAGTGCTGTAATAGCTGTGCTGTGGAGCACCAGAGCCACATGAAGCACCACATAGTTTGAGCAAACTGCTCAACACTGCTTGATAAACCATGATAAATAGCGATCAACTATCAAACTACCAACAAACTATTACTCACGATTTGTGACTCACACTGCCAAGATTACAAGTAATATGACCTGAGTTAGGCGTTAGTCTGGAAGGAAACGCAAGTAACTTTTAAACATACAGTTCATTCCACAGTAACAGCTAATTCAGGTTATACAAGCTGTACAGCATTATACAGTCAGTCCTCCATATCCACCGTTCCGGTATTTGCATATTCAACCTATCACAAATCAAAAATATATAAGAAAAATTCCAGAAATTTCTAAAATGCAAACCATGAATTTACTGCATGCTTTGCAAATGCTTCATCCATGCGAGTTAAGTCATATTTAGGCATACCATGCTGTACTGCAATTTCTCTTGAACTTGTAGCCAGCACTTTCAGGTTCATATATAAAGAATCTTTTCCTAGTCATTACTCCCTAAACAATGCAGTATAACGACAATTTACTTAACATTTACATTCTACTAGGTACATTTACATTTAGTCATTTAGCAGATGCCCTTATCCAGAGTGATTTACAACTGATTTCCTCTTACAATCCAAGCAATTGTGGGGTAAGAGCCTTGCTCGAGGACCCAACAGTGGCAGCTTGGCAAAAATGGGATTTGAACTCTGGACATTTTGGTCCATAGTCCAGTACCTTACCTGCTAGGCTACCACTATCCCATTATAGGTATTATAGCTAAAGAAGATTTCAAGTATGTGGGAGAATGTCTGAGGTTATATGCAAATACCACACCATTTTAGGAACTTTAAGGAAATTGTTCATCCACAGATTTTGGCATCAGCGGGTAGTCCTGGTTACGGAGGGACGACCGTATAGCACCTTAAACACAACATGCAATAAAGCTACACTCTGTAAGCACCTGATTGGCTCCTTTGTTAGTTCCCATCTGCAGGCTGATTGTTGATTGGTCCATAGGATTCTCCATGCCAACCTTGGGGTCATAAAGGTGGCGCCGTGTGCCATAAGAAGTCATCCCCTTCTGACTAGCAAATTTGTTGGTGCCCATCTGCAAGCGTTTAAGTGAGAAAACAAAAACTTTATCAGTCCTTAAGTGACAGTCAACTCAGGAAGTACTGGATAAAAAAGTTAAGATAAGATTTAGTCTAACACAAAGAGTGGTTCAAAATTCACGTGTATCACACTGATTGGCACCCTGTTTTAAGCACTTTGTGGATCCTCTCTATGCCAACATCACATAACATCTTTCCCTATAAAGCATAACATTAAATAATACAAAGCAAGCAACCCCATCTATCTCCCCAATATGGAATTTTTACAAATCCTCAAAATGTCCCCTCTTGTGGAGTCTCTCTTGATTTTACCCTATAGGTTTTCAAGGGTGTTTTAAACAGGGGACTGGAGTAACCATGCAAAAGCTTTATTTTAGGGGCATTTTGTGTGAATTTGGACAATGTTTTTCATGCTTGAGGGTCTGTACTTACAGATAGGTTGTTGGCATGGAATATGCAAATTTCCAACCACAGTCATTGTTTTTGCTTTGTTACCAAGGGCCTTGTTTGAGTGGTCAATATGTAGGCATTAAAAATCAGATATAGATTCATATACAGTAACATTAAACATTACACTCATTTTTACTAAGCGAAAGTCAGAATTTTTAAATATAGGATCATCAAAACCTTGTAAATCTTAACTTTTAAGGGTTTAAAACTTTTGTTCACAAAAGCAAAGACATAAAATTACAGACTAACCTGCAGACCAATGACATTGCGTCCCTCCTTCAGTTTCTCAGGGGCGAATCTGCGCTGCTGTTTCTCGGCATATTTCACTCCAATATCATACTTACTGTGGAAGCCTTTAGATTTTGCCTGCATGTGGTGAAATGGAAATATATGGTTAGCATGCATTAAGACATGGAGTAACTGGTGAAAGAATCATGTTAATATATGGACATACTACGAAAAAGACACATTAGTTTAGGACCTGTTGAAGACCAGACTAACTTACATCATTCTTTTATTCATTTATTTGTTTTCATACTGGTTGAATATGCAGGTATGTGCCATTAGACAACCATCTGATCAACAGCCATTCGCTTTAATGATCGAGGTCTGAACAATTATAATTTGTCTTTTAACCTCGGACTTTGCAGCCATAACCAGCCAATCAATGCAGCGGATCCATGAGCAGAGGCGGGAGTTTAAGAGTAGGAGTCCATCATTTGTGTGTATGTTTTAGAAGGCACGTGATATCTCTGCAATTACACTGGGACATTGACACGATCCAAACTCTGACATTTTTGCATTGCGATGCATCATTACACCCCTACTTACATATCCTAAGGTGTTGATGTGAAATTTTTAGTCTTAAGTTATATCATTATAGTAAATTCCTAGTTATTAGTATTAAAAGTAAAAAGAAACGTCTTCACAGTGTACTAACCCCAAAAAGAAATGAACCTGTCTAGTTGTCCTAGCTTGTGACAGTCAAAAACTGTCATTTACATGAGTTGTGTTACATCTGGATTTGTCATTATTTCTCCTACCTTGTATAAATATTAGCAGGAGATCTTGAGTACAGAATGTTGCTGGATCGCATGCACAAAAGCACTTCACAGATAAAGCTATTCTTAGGCCCCAAAAACTGCCAAAAATGCCTTTTAGCTCAGCGAGCTCCAAAAATTCTTGATTTGTTTAGGTCACGTGCATGCTGCTGGAATGTGTTACACTTGATTGCACCAGATTACTGATATTCCTTCTTTTGATGGAGTGGGGAGTGAAGTATAATACATCTGGTCACCCAAACATTATGTATGTATGGTTCAATATATGTTCAGATTAGAGTGTGACAAGAAAGGAGGATGCAGTTTACATAAAATGAGTTTACATATATTTGGTTAAAACTGAATGTCACATACCATGCCTGCCAGGGCTATCAGAGTGCTCTGGACCTGAGTGTGGTTGACGTTCTCAAACAGGTCGTTGGCCTCAAAGATGTCATGTGGCTTCAAACCGTAATCCTGAATGGCTCGGACAAAATTGCCAATGTTTTCCAGCTGCAAAAAAAAGGAGCCGTTGGCACTGTGGTTCATGAATAGACCAACTATAAACATGCGTGTATTATATTCATTTACAATGACAGAGATGTGGCACCACATATTCTGCTCAAATCTGGAATTTATGAGCACCACCCCCCTCCTTTTATGGTGAAGGAAACCACACAGCATGTTATAGTCAGGGCCAAAATATTGTTTTCCGAAGATGAAAAACAACTACTATATTCTATTGGTGTAAGATTTTCAACTATTAATTACTACAGAAACAAAGCACAATATAAAAAACAAAAATTACAGCAAGAAGTCATGATGGCATGTCACTGACATATACACAATTATTATGCAGTTATCTTCTGTGTATATAAGTCACTCAGATGTATTCAAACAGACTCATACATTTTAAGCATGGGTGATCACATAACTGTTACACAGATGTTTGTATGTTTGACAGAACCTGCTTGTACACACATTGTTTGTCATTTAATATTTTGGTTGTCTTCTGTAACAGGAATGGCGCTAGCCCACCATCGAAGTGACCCCGGCTTCAAGGTTCGCCATTGCCCTCCATATAGATTGGCCATCACATGCAGTTACGACTGGCTTTGTCTGAGAGAGGAAGGGAATCACGTCTCAGTGCTACAACAGCGACTGCTGCTAGCCCTGCAACTGACTGGCATCCCATCCAGGGCACACTTAAGCCTGTGCCCTGTGCTCTCCAGGGATAGGTGGCGGAATAAAAAAAATGTAACACTTTGTCCTAGAACTTACTATTGCTGTGAGACCCTTAAAAAACTGAATTGTGAGAACGTTAATTGTGATTAATTATATTTTTGATTGCTAGTGATACTAGAGAAATAGATTTTTCTTTTTAAAGCACAATATAGCCAAACAAATGGCCAATATAGATGTCAAAATCACAAAGAACACAATAGTGGTTAACAGAAAATTACCTAGTCAAAGCATAATATTCATATAATTAGTCATTTTATTAGAATAAATTTGAATTATCTCATGTGACACGAATGTTGTTAAACCGAGCAGTTACACTTGCACACTTCTGTGTTTATGTAACAGAATCTTCCATCACACAGTAATAAGCTAAGTGGTATAAAAGATTGTGCAAAAGTCTTAGACCACCATTAGATTTGGTGTTTTAGCAATGGTACAATGATCATATGTAACATTGTTGATGATTGGACCACAAAATTTCCACTGAATTTCAGTTCCACTGATCTTCATCCCAGTCTTTGCGAGTTTTAGAATATCTTAGCCTTTTCACCCTTTTCTCCTTATAGAAAAGTGGCTTCTTGGCAATTATTTTAGAGTTTTTAATACTGCATTCAAATTTCCTGTATTTTCTGGTTGTATTCTAATAAAGAGACTGAGAATTAATATATGGTCATAATACCATTGCTAAAATAATGGTATATCTTATCTATTGGTGGCCTAAGGCTTTTGCACAGTACTATACATGTTATCAGGAAGTTATTAGCTAAATATTATTTATTATTAATTATTTTACAATTGTAATTAATTTCAGTGAATTTTTAAAATTTTTATTTTAGTAAATTTTTTGTTTCACATTTCACTAATATAATATAATATGTGGACAATGTGCAACTGCAGTAGCCTTGCGGTTAAGGCACTGGACTATGGACAAGAAGGTACAGGGTTCAAATACAACCACTGTCAAGGTGCCACTTTGGGTCCTTGAGAAAAACCATTAACTTCATAACTTGGATTGCAAGATTGTATCAGTTGTAAATCGCTCTGGATAAGGGCGTCTGCTTAGTAATGTAAATGTACGATGACAGGTTCCAGAACTGAAATAATTCTAAACCACAATTAAACAAAACCAAAACATCCTGTTTTTTCCCCACCTGTACTGGTGTTGCAAGCCCAGCCTGGGGTTAATAGCATCTGGATCTTAGATCTGGGCCACATGAGCTGCTATCCCCAGGAAATGTTTAATGAAAATCTTTCTGTCTCTGTCAAGAAGCTACAATTAAATTGTGGTTAAATGTTTGAGCATGAGAATAATCCAAAACATATGTGCTAAACCACATAAAAGTGGTTCAGTGACCACAGAATCAAACTTCTGCCATGGACAGCCATTCCTATGCCCTAAATCCTACTGAAAACCTGCGGGGTGAGCTAAAGAGGAAAGAGAGAACCTAGAATCCTACACAGTGTAAGGGTTTGGGGTAATAGAACCACCAGCCCGCCTCATGACAGACAGACATGGTTCACAAAGAGGGTAGCATAAGCCCTGTGACTTAAATAAAAGTTACTGTGAAACAAAAAAAAAAAAAAACAATGAACATGAAAAATTTAAAGAAGAAGAATGAACTGAAAAGAGGAAAAGAGCAAGAGATGAAAATTGGAGACAGGGTGAACACAGTGAGGAATTAGAGACAGAACAAACAGAGACGGAATTAATTAAAATGCAGAAATGGATGGTGTGGTCGATAGTATCACCGTCCCATTGTTGGGTAGCTCCTTGAACTCCTCAATCCTAACGGTTCAGATGCAGCTAAAAGCTGAAGAGAGTCGCCGCAATGACATTCTGTCTGTGCTCAGTCTCACCAGTGGAGAGCCCACTGGGACCAAACGGTAGCCTCCCTAACAGCCTCTCAGTGCTAGGGGCAAGAGTCAAGAGGCAATCTCTTGAGAAATGTGCAGCAGTGCAGCATCAGCAAGAGGAAATAAAATGCCTGAAACAGGGAGTCAGAACTCTCAAAGAAACTGAAGGCAGTGAAATTGAGAGGGTCAAAAGATAGTACTAACTAGGGGTTGGCTCGCTGCTGGGGTCCTATCCCTGGGTATGGGTTCCTGGAATTGGGTACCACAATATGTGGGGCCATTTAATGTGATAAGGCATGTTAACACCATAACCCAACAACTGGTGGCCAAACCTATGCGGTTTCACCCCTCTCTCCGTGTATACTGCACCAAACCTCGTGTTAAGGTTGCACTCTCACCCTGCTCAACTACTCTGCCCCTTGCCTGGTCACCGGCTTACCGGCATTCACAGCAAGGCACCCCCAGGGATAATTAGATGGGTCAACAGCTGCCTTGTAGTGGTCTTAGAATCTTCAGGGAACAGTCCTTTGAGGAGAGGGTACTGTAACGGTTTGCACATTATCACCACTAGAGGGCGGCCAGCGCATTTTTGAGCTGAGATCTACAGCAGATGCACAGCTTGAGCTGAGGTGCCACTAATCAGTAGTATGCTATTTAAGCATGTCAAACAATGGCACGCGTGACCCCTCTGTGTGTGATTTAAAAGAAAAAGTAAGGCCTCCTGAGACAGATACTTTTTATTGCATTCTCAAACTCTGGAGATGATTGTATTCATTTCACATATAGACATATTCTACTCTTTCAGAAGTTTCAGAAGACAGAGGGCAGCAAGACGGCATGCCTTATGGATTTAGCAGCAAGACTATGGAATGTAAACAGAGGCCCGTACATTGCTTACATCAAACTAAACAACCCCCTACTGAGCTGGCAGCTTGTGTACTTGACTGAGTAGATTTAGAAAAGTTTTGAACCTGGAAATTATGCTGTCAAAATAAATAACACAGCAAATGCTTTTGGAGTTTCCTCAACCATTAAAAACAGCTTAGTAACTTTGAAGAGTGTAATAAACTGCTAAAGTACCAGTAAATGTACCCTGGTTGATCTATTCAGTCTATGTAAAAAAGTGAAAATGTCCAGAAGGAAACAATCAAAACACTACCTCAAACAAAAAACAAAAAACAAAACAGCATAATACTAATACATAGCAGTAAAGGAATAGTAGCAGTAATAAAAGTAGCTACTATTCCTCTGATCCAATTCTAACCACCAACATGGTAATGAACTTTGTTTCTGGAGAGTTTCTTGTTGATATATCTATTGAGTTTAATTATTTTAACCCTTAACTTAGTTACTTTGACTGAAGCATAGACTTTCAAACTAGACTTGTCGAAATAATTTAAGGAAATTTGCCATGATGAGTGATTTCGCATAGCAGAATTCTGGGCCAAATAAATCACCAAGAAGGAGTTGTTGGAATCACATGAAATGTTATATGTATGAATATAATGATGATATGTAAGTGATTACAATATTAGAGTGAAAGGATACATTTATTGGGGGAGGAAGAAAAGGGAGGAAATGTACAACTGAAAGGAGGCTCAGGTAAGCCTGTTGGGCCACTTCTAGCCTGGATAAAAGCTGAGTGAGTATGTGCGAGCATGGATTCATACAGGTTTCAAATGGTATCCTGTGGTACATTTGCCCACAGATGGGCCTGTGGATCCTGCACACTCATAGGTCCCCAAAGCTAGTATCCCAGCCTGGTCCCATAAATGCTCGAATTGGTGAGAAATCTGGCAACCGGCAAGGAGGAGTGTTGTTGCAACCCCCCTCTGGCGGAGATTTCCTGGGAAACCATTGCTCTGGGAGTGAGTGAGGCACTGGCCTGAATAAGAAAAAGCCATTTGGAGGCCCTGCCATGAGGAAGCAACACGTGGCTGCAGGATGTCCTGGACATATCGCTGAGTTGTTCGTTCCCTCGTGATCACTAATAACGTTTGATCGAATTTCCGTATGTGAATGGCTCCCCAGATAATCACATCCAGCTTCTGGGGCAGTGTGTTGCTCCACCGCAGGAATTGACAGCGCTCCCACTAGCACTCCATACTGAATCCGACCTTCTCAGATCCCAAACAGAACTTGGATTCCTTGGAAAGAGTACCCTACCAAAAGTCGCCTCTGAAGACTTTTTTTAGGCAAGGGGGAAGAAATTTTACACCCTCGTATGGCATGGCCCAGTTCTATCAGACCACACCTGTGATCCATTTATATATTTGCCTGAGAAATAACTACATGTCTAGATCTGCAGCAATCCCCACATTTCTATCTGGATGGATTTTTTTAAATGAGTTGGTATTGAGGTTTGAACTAGATATATCTCTGTGTCACAGGACTTATGGCATTTGGGGTTGGATTATTGCACGGTCTCCAGGGTTTTCTGCCAGGTTTTGTAGCCACCCAGCTGGAGCTAACAGCTGATTTCAGTTGTTTGATCAATAGAACAGTCTACTGATACTTCTTCTAAATTACTACTTGTTGGACTCCTGTTTAGATGAAATGGATACCTGCCACCCACACCAGCCCTTTGGAGATAATTGTTGAATATTCCTGTCTCAGGGCCTCAAGGGCTAAGCAGTAGAATAAATACAGAATGTGAAGGTATGTTATAGCTATGTAAATATTATGTTCTAAAATAATTTTGTAAAAATTATTCTACCCAGAAATGATATGTAACAGTTTTCTGCACACAGCCTTTTCAACATGTATCACTGACTTAATACAAATGCTTGATTATGAAAACATAACACCATTTTATGTATTCAGCTACAGCTCAAACCAACTAACTGCTGGCACAACTCTAAATTATTTTACAGAGACGGATGAACAGAAAAGCACAGAGTCTGCTGATTCTTGTAAAAAATGTTTACCTGATGCCAATTTTGAGAGGAGTTGTTAATCTTTTTCACAGAGCCAGGCTGGAGAGTGTTGATGAGCCTGGAAAAAAAAGATGAAGAACAATGTAGGTTTTGCTGCCAGCTGTATCCAAATTTAATTTCTCATGAGTCAGAATAAAATCTGAGCAATAAAACACAATAACTGGGTAACTGTAGGGTGCTCCGAGATCCAAAAGTGGCTCTCTGGCATTCATGGTATTTGTAATCATAACCTTCTGTTTACTGGCAAAGAATTTAAAGCTGTGGGCTTCCACTTCAGCTACTAACTTAAATGTGCACACGCATTGACTGTCATGTGGTCAGTAACACATGGGTATGTGTGAAAGAAAAACCGTATAAGAAAATTATTATCTGTGAATGTATGAGGATCATTCACTCACTCGCAGAGGACAACTCCATCTTTCAGGCCCTCCATGAAGTTTTCAGGAAGTTTGTGACCTGACACCTCCAGGATCCAAAGCCTGAGCTCCTCCTCCTTCTGATGGTCATACTTCTGGGCAAGCTGGAGTTCAGAAACCAAATAGAGACAACTGGAGCATCATTAATGCACCTACATCAAATGTCTAACTGCTTCTCTAATTCTAAATAGGTATAATATAGGCTTCTATGGAAAATCTACCTCAACTTGATGCTTATTGCTGAATTAGTGAGGGAAATTAATCCCAGGATAAATTTAATCTCTATATGGTAAAATAAGTGATGCAATGACAGTTAATAAGTGATCAGTAATAAAATAAACAATTGAAGCCACTGCCATTTAGGTATAGGAAAAGGTAGTGAAATATGGTCTTACTATAGTTTTATGGATCAAAGAAAAAAAGAGAAAATAATTGACAGCTGATGTCCCATGAGAAATGGTTAGATTAATGGTATTAAGACTTTTTTCTATTAAAAAACAAACAAAAACAGAATCTTTAGTCTGCTGCAATTAAAAGAAATTAGGTAACTCAATGAGAACGGTATAAGGTAATGATAATGACTGCGCCCTCTGGTGTTCAGAAAATGCAAATGCATTAGATCAGTAATAAACAAGAACACAATCCAACTTGACGATGCACATTATCCCATTTTTGCATCGTTATTCCCCTACCATGTAAAGCTATTCCGTCTTTCACCAACACTGTACATTTTTCTGTGTTGATCTAGTGAAGCCTTCTTTGCTATAAAATATAATGTTGAGATTTTCTTACAGGTTTTGATGGTCATAAATGTTGTCAAAACCTAATCAAGTGCATAAAAGTCACTTGATTCAAATTTCTACTTCCCAACATACATTATGTTACCAGAATAAATGTAAAAGTTAAGGTATGGACTTTGGACCAGATGGTCCAGAGTTCTCGCCCCAGCTCTATCAAGCTGCCACTGTTAGGTTCTTGAGCAAGGCCAAAATTGCTTTAGTCTTGTAACATTTGTAAGATGTCATCACATCACTCTGGATAAGTCTCCGCTAAATGACTAAATATTTAGATATCCTGAAAGCCTAGTTCCATTAATTTTCCTACAGGACAGACAGATTTCAGAAAAAACCCTATAGTATATAACAGTGTATTTCAGTGTCTATAGAAAATCATCATACCCTGTCAAAATCTTTATATGTAATCATATTAATCTCTGAAGATCATTTTTCCATGCACACATTATAACTCAACAGCAAAAGTGGAAATAAAAAGGCGTCTCTCTCTCTGTCTCTCTCTGTCTCTCTCTCATAGCGTTTATGCCATGCCGATGCAGGGTCCAAATTCCAACCGGTGTTTCGCAGAACCTGATGTTGGCCCCCAGCTACTGTCCAATTTAGCGTAACCAGTTAATCTAAAGCAAGCTTGGGTATTAGAAAGTCACTATATAAATGCAATATATTATTATTATGTCTTTAGCATATGGGAGGAAACTAGAGAACCCCGAGAAAACACACAGATATGGGGAGGACATGCAAACTACACACAGGCAGACTTTGTGGACAGGATTGAACTAGGGATCTCTGGAGCTGTGAGGTGATTGCACTAACTACATGCGCCACTGTGCCCCCCAAGAGGTGTAATACAAAGTATTAAATCAGGGAGATGATCACCTTTTCAACCCTGCTATTCTAGTTTTTCATTTTTAATGAAGTTTCAGAACTGTTGGCAGGGAATTTGATACCAATCCTCTTTACAGAACATCCTCTAATGTGGACTCTGCCCTTAAGCTCAACCCATAACTTTAATATGGCATTTAAATTAGGGGACTCAGTTAACCATCGTAGTGTTAATATGGGCATATGTTTTGGATCACCGTCCAGTGATGGCCTATTTTTGGTTTCTTGGCAGATTTAGATTTTAGACTTTAGATTAAACTGTCCTGAGTATATGATGCTATGTAGCCTAACGAGGTTCCAAGGGCATTTGGAGGAAAAACAACTCCATGGCATACTTAACAGCTGGCATCAGGTTCTTTTCAGTGTAATTATGCTTTTTTCAAACCCATTGAGTGTTTGCCATTAATTTTTTTTTAAATCTGACTGTAGAACATTATTCCAGTCAAAGTCACTGCAGTGTTTAGTAAACTTCAGGTGCTTATGTTTTTTTTACCATTACCATCCTCCTCACTGGGCGTGGGGGCAAAATAAACCTGGGTTTTTGTCCACGCAAGTTTGTCACAGTTCCAGTTGCTTGGAAACACGGATTGGAATTACTGCCTATTTGAAGATATAGACACTTTTAGGTGAATAGCTAGTTTTAAAGCCATTCCACAACTTATGAAGTTGTACACCATTTTCTCTTATTTAAACTGTGTATGGGGAGTCGTCCGGGTCCTTTCTGCGTCTGCATGTCCTCCTCCCCATGACTGCATGGGTTTATTCCGGGTACTCCGGTTTCCTCCGACAGTCCAAAGACACGTGTGTTAGGTTAATTGGTGTCTCTAAAAGTACCCCTAGTGAACGAGTGTGTGAGTATATGTTCCCTACGATGGATTGGCGCCCTGTCTAAGGTTGTTCCTGCCTTGCACCCTATGTCACTGGCTAGGCATCGCCTCACGGAGAAGAAACTGAATGAATGAATGAATAAATTGTGTATTCTCTTGTCTTTCTCATGTTGAAGAATTACTAAGAGGATTTGACCTGTGTCGCCTTATATACCGGTATGTGTGTATATATCCCAGTGTAACAGGAACTCATGAATTACAGCTTGAAAGTTCAGAGATACTCTGATGTACTTAAAAATGTAAAATACAAATGGACATACTTCAGTTACATTTTGTTTCTAAGAACTTCTAAGGCTTCCATTAATTGTGGCACATGTGGTTTCGTTAAAAAGAATCATGTCTTCATGAAGGACTTCTTTTTCTCGGACTAAATTTTCTTAGATTTTTCTCATTCCTGCAGTGTGAGATTAAACTAATTCACCAAAAGTTCTTTTAACTTAATTACTGGTCCAATAATTGTGGACGGGACTGCATATCCAAACATTGTTTATCCAGATTAAAATATGAGCCCTGTTATGTAATAGTATATAAGCATATATTTATAGTGTTCATAGTTCCAACATTCTCCATAAATGTCCATAATCTCAATCTTGTCTTCTGTCCATAAAATACATTCCCATGCCCATGAGAGGAAAGAAAATGAAAAAGGCCTGGGGACATTCCTGCATACACGACTCCAGTGTTCTTTCCTTATGTATTATTGTTTTGTGCTGAAATGTGAGATTTGATGCAAAGGAATGAATATCATTCTCCTTTTCTGAAAATGTTTGTGCTCCCTCTGTCTGACAAATAAGCGAGGGAAAGAGAGAGAAAAAGACAAAGGGCCAAAAATAATAGTGATTCAAAGCAGCAGGGGTTTGCTGCCTGGCTTTCACTCTAACACACCAAACTTGGGAGAAACAGCCCTCAGCCTCTCTCTCCCTTTCCCCCTCTCTCTCTCTCTGTGTACACTTACATTTCTAAATGTGACACCCTCTCTAGCCCTCATCTGCACTATTTCTCTTCATCTAGCCCTCTCTCCATCTCATTTTCTCTCTCTTCCTTCATCTCTCTGAGCTCTGCCCTTTTAAAGTGAAGTGGCTGCATAAGCTAACCACGTCCGAATACCAAAGAGTGCCAAGACGGACAACAGCCGTCTCCAGGCAAGGAATTCCGCCTCCATTTGTTGTTTTTCTCTCTGTGTGGACTCAGGGAATGCAATAAACCCTGGCCTCATTTTTTTCTCCTTCAAAACCAAATCAATATCTTGTATTCGGTTTCTATCTCCCCACCTTCTCACTAATTGCATTAGCTTAATGCATTTAGTTTCCCCTTTGTTATGATGATTATCAAGTTGAAGCTGTCATAGATGGAAAGTGTGGCAGCATGTGTAAAGGCAGTGGTTCCCAAAGTGGGGGGAAATGAATGGGTTTGGACCAGACAACTCTTAGACAGTTAACTTTAAGATGCATAATTCCACTGTAAATGTGATTTGTGGCTTTATTTTGTTTTGCTCACTAAGTAGTTGCAGTTTTGTGTGAATTGCAATGTGTAAAATAAATTCCAGTGGAGTCTGAAAGCAAAAGACGTGTACGTTTGTGTCAGAGTGAGGGAGCTATAATATATTCTTAACTACAAAAGGTGGGGACTGCAGAAAAAGTTTGGGAAACACTGTGTAAAAAGTGCTGGAAAATTTCAGTAGCTGACTTTACGCATTGATGGCCCCACATAAGCAACTAATGCTTGAGTTTGGAGCCAAGGTTTAGTAGTTCATCCGTTCTTTCTAAGGGTAGGATGTCAAGGGATGCTCTATCTCAGTCCAAAACTGTTTACAATACGCCACTTTCCCCGGATCGAGGACTCAACCAAAGCTCTGCTCTTCCTTATATGGGGACCAGAAAGTCACAAGCCCAACACTCAAACGGACAGTAGGGCAGTGCTACAGATAAAACGATACAGCCACTGAGTAACTCACGCTGATGGGTTAAAAGACTTTAGGCATTATGGGGGCAACTGGAAATGTGCATGTTTTATTGACGTAGTAAGTCTTCCTCTCCAAAATCCAAAACAAATAACAAATCAAGCTGAGGTGAGTAGAACAACAACTAAACACGCAGCAGTATATGGTAATAAGTACTGTTGGTCACCATAAATCATCCTGAAGTCTTATATACTTAATATATACTTAAATATTACTAATTAAAAGGCTATTCATTCAGACACTGACATCTGGCTTAAATTGTTTGCCATTGTACCAGATCCCCTTAAATGGAAGGAACTCCTGATCTATGAACATGAATTCAAAATGAATTCAGTTTAATTCTCAGTGATTTCATCTCTCATGAATCCTGAATCCATGTACAAATGACATGTTCTTGCTTGCTTTAAGACTATTATATGAGTAAGGGCTTGGATGGACTGAGATGCACTGGGGTGGCCCAGATTGTGTCTAAACAGAAAACGCTAAATCAAACACACCAAAGGTCACATTTTGATGACGTGTAAAGCTGTTTACCACTAACATACCTCTGTTACTTTTTAACCGTCTTAGATAGTCTACTAGCTGAACTGCGGATCACATAGATGTTGATATGCAGCCACCATTCCCAGTTCACAAATGCTTGAACTGTTATCTGCCAAAATGTTGGCTTGCTCTGGACATATAAGCATTTTTTCTGTTTATATCACACCCAGATCAGACTTGATAATTAACTGATAAGCTGAATCAACTGTGTAGGAAAGCAAGGGAAATCCAGTGCCTACCCTGGAATTCACTAGGCGCAGGCATAGATACACTCTGGACCGGACACCAGGTTCATCGTAGGGTTCCGTGACCGCACCACCTGAATTTCACATTTCCAGTCCAGTCTGATTTCAGCAGCTAGCCCTTATCGAAGAACCACAAGAGCTGGCCTGTTATCTCCACCAATATACCATATCTTACTTAAAGTCTGAATTACCATCATGTTTAATGACATAATGGTGTCAAAGTCATTTCCTCAAGGGTGCTACAGAAATGTGAGTATTCAATCTCCCAACTGAATCAAGTCTGCTAAATTAGGTACAATGCTAAATTCTGCTTCGCTGACTGGAATCTGACACCTTTGAGTTAAAGTTTCTACCAAATGCTGATGGAATACTGTTGCATTTTTACCTAACCTCTAAAATCCTGACCTACAGAATATGAAATATTTTTCATTAACAATAGTTTTGATGTACAGTACTGTGCAAAAGTCTTAGGCCACTATTGGATCTGTTGGTAAAATGACCATAACATATAACTTCGATTCGTCACTCCACAATACTCTTTTCCACTGATCTTCATTCCAATCTTTTTGAGCTTTAGCATATCTTGGCATTTCCATCCTGTTCCCCTTCCAAAAAAGTGGTTTCTTGGCTGCTACCCTTCCAAAAGACCATTCCTTATCAAGCTTCTTCAGAATGTGCATCCCGATGAAGCTAATAGATGCTGCCATTGTTCAAGTTTAAGGGATGACGCACTAAATACTTGCCACGGTAACCTATAGAAGATATTTTTACTGATTATGTTTCTGTCTTTTCTGGTTGTATTCTAATACAGAGAATAATATATGGTCATAATATAAATTGCTAAAGCAAATGGTATATCTAATCTAATGGTGGTCTAAGTCTTCTGCACAGTTCTGTATATGTTGGAGAACATGTAACAGAAAAACTTTATATCTAAATACTTCCACTCTCTTCTGCTGCACAGACTAGAAGTTGTTACAGTTTACCTAAATCTGTTTTATTCTCTTAACACATTACACCAAAAATCTACACGGTGCTTTTCAATATTCTGTATATTCGCTTGTCCAGCATCACCCAAAAGAGAATATGTACATCTCAGAGTTTTTCCTTTCTAGTGTCACTTTCTCTCTTCTTACAAAGCTTTGCAACAATGTCTATCGTGAAAAGCTCTAAATAGACCAAATAGAACTGAATTGAAATTGTAATGGGAGTCTAAAAGAACATGCTGGGCCTCAAAATTTGCCTCCAAATTTGCATTCTTCAAAAATCTCTCCCTTTTTCCTATTTCTAAATCATATCCAGGTCCACATTGGTTTAAAAAAAATCTGAAAACAGTCTGAAGAACGTTTCTACCGCACCCTCTCACCCCTTGTATTAGCTTAGTGCATCTAGTTTCCGCTTTACTTTAGAAGATTATCAAGTCAGTATATTTATGGTCAGCACAAGTGTAAAGCATGGTAACATGTCCCGAAATGACTGACAAACGTTAGAGTCACTCATTTTCAATTAGGATGCTCTAAAATGAGCAGAGATTTCAGTTAAAGTTTCTTCCAAGCGCTAAGGGAATACTTTAGAGTTTTTCAACTCCTACCACCACATATGTAGAGGATAAGCCAATTGTATGGTCAACAATTTTGACCATTCCCTGTACTGAGACAAGAAGTCACTAATAATGGAGACAAGGAGGCACTTGTTGAACAAGTGCACAAAGGAATTTGTGTACAGTGAATGGCGTGATTACACTACAGCGTGTGGACTGTGATGTTCTAAAAAGGCTGAAGTATTAACTTTAAGAAGGCACTGGATTAGTCTTTTATGATTCGGAACATAAAGGGTGGAGGCATGGATCAGGCCTTGCCTGTGGACTGCGAACCAACACAACGTCCTGATTTAAAGCCCAGTGCACCCCAAATAACACCGTAACTTGCCCTACCTTACTCTTCACCTCTGCGGAAAGTCCGAAAGCTGGTCCGCTCCTGAAGTGCTGAGCCATGTTAATTTCAAACGATCGAAAGCAGCGCAGGGACGCGATCGCGTTGATCCAGCAGATGTGCTAGGAAATGGTGCTGATGTTGGGGGGTACCGAGAACCTCAGCTACTCCGCTGGTCGCCGCATCAGGACAGATCCGCGTCACATCCCCATACCTTCCCCAATCTTTTTTAAACTCTTCCCGTCTGCGCGTGTCCGTCGCGCGCGCTGATTGGTCAAGGCCGCCGTCCAATCCGCGCCTCACGGCTCGCTGGCGGTGATGTCAGCAGCATGGTATTAAAACTAGGGCCCGCTGTCATTTTTTCCGCCCTGTGTAGAATTTACGGATGCCCCCTTATTTGTCTTCAAATATACCGCTCACGTTCTTTCTGTTTACACAACCGGTCTTAGTCATGCACGAGGACCAGGGGATTGTAATGGAGATGTTTTGGAGAGGTGAAAATCATATCTGGACTAGATGAACGCTTTACCGGTCATGCTGTAGGAAAGATCATTACAGTTTATGGGTGAAAATGGCTTAAAGGAATACTTAAAGGGATAGTCCAGCTTTGACTATACAGTATACACTATATGGACAAAAGTTTGTGGACACCCCAAAATGACATCCAAAACATGGGTATTAGTACGGAGTTTGCCTCACCCCACCCCAAACTTGCTGCTACAACAGGATTTGTTCTTAAGAGGGCTTTCCACATCGAGATTGGCTTCTGATGTTAGACAGTAAGGCGTTTGGCATATTCGTTTGGCATATTCCAGTGCATTTATGAGGTGTCTGACAGGCGTTCCTAGATCAGTTGTCATACTGGGGAACACACAGAATTTAGAACGACACAGCTGTATCGCTCTGCTTGCCAATCCGTCATGGGCACAACTGTGCATAAAAAAGCTGGAGCCTTTAAATGTGTCATATTGAGAGTCCCTGGTGTTTTTAGTACAACCCATTCTGCTGCCACTGTTTATCTATGGAGAATCCAGAAATGCATGCTTTCTATTGTGAATGTGTTAAAAGTAAGTGTTTCTGAAATAGCAGATTTCACTAATTAGAAGTGGCATCCACAAACTTTTGGCCAAATAGTGCATATCCACACTCCAGTACCCGCTGACATATTTTCTTTCACAGTCATAGAAGTCATAACTCTCAGTCATAACGCCTTCATATCTCAAGCACTTGCACTAGTGTGGAAAAAGACCACCTCATGTCGCCTTGGCTGATCATGGAATCTGATTGTCTGTTGTCTGTTCTTATGTGGTTTCAACCCAAATTCAAACTCAATACAGCAATAGGGTTAAACGATATCTAGGTTACTTACAAGCCCCAAGTGTATCTCAATCCATCTCACATTACAAGCCCTTAAAAGGTTTTGTTGTAGCCATGTGCCATCTGACCTCTAGGACAATGGTAAGCACATTCTTCCCCCTGCAAAAAATATTTTACAGGTACCTCTGACCATTCTTCAAATGAATTTCATGTAAAGGTTAAGCTGGTTAGCACCGTCATCTCACAGCTCCTCCATTCAGACCTGACCACTGCCTGTTTAGAGTTTGCACATTCTCCCCGAGTCTACATGGGTTTACTCTGTATACTCTGGGGTCCGTTCACATTCCAAAAACATGTGTTAGGTCAAATAGCATCTTTAAAGTATCCCAGTGTGAGTGAGTGCCCTGCAATGGACTGGCACCCTGTCCAGGATTGATTTCCACATTGTGACTACTGGTTAGGTAATGGCTAACTGGCTGACTATTTATTATAGTCTATATTTTATTATATTTTCTTTCACTATGTTCCCTGTTTTAATTTTTAAATGTAGCTTTTGTGCATATAAACGTATTGTTTAAGTAGCTTAATTCTTACATACAGTATATCATCTAGGCTGCCCAAGGAGCAGGTGCTGGGTCCCTTTTTGTGTCTTGGTCCTCCCAAGTTTTCTTCGTTATAACATTTAGGGAGTTGTTCCTTACCAGTGTCACTCTAGGCTTGCTCAGTTAGGGCTGTGGGCCTAGATAGACATAAAGCTGCTTTGAGACAATGCTCCTTTGTAAGAAGTGCTACATAAATAAGTTTTTAAATAATACAACTACAATAAATAATACACCAAACATTAAATGGCTCACTGTAAGCACATTTTCACATGGGGAAGTAATTGCCTGTGCTCACACATATGCTATAAATTCAGTAACTAGAGAACAGGTTGAAAATAATGGTGTATTATTTTATTAATACACCATTAGACAGAATAAATAAAAGTTAATGGGTGCTCAGTTGGCACAGCAGTCTAATATGCTAGTCCACCAGTGCCTGGATTTGTATCCTGGCTGTGTCTTACGGTCAGTTGGACATCACATATAAATATGACTGGCTATATTTGAGGGAGCTGAGGCCAATCAAAGGCCTGATCATTCAGCAGCTACCTCTTCCCAGCCCTCAATGGCTGATGGCCCATGTAGGCACTTTTAGGGACTTTTTGGGTCCTAAAAAGGGTTGTACTGACTACCAACCAAAAAGGAAACAGGAATTGAATGCTTAATAGAATTAATACTGTAGAATTGACAGTCATGTCCACAGAATCTGATTTTAGCAGAATGATTTACGCTGTATGATATCTGACGTGACTGCAGAACACTGAGCTGTGTTTCCTCTTTTACCCTGCTGTGTCACACCAGTGTGTCATGTGTTAAGAGTTCAGCGAGGCTCCTGCTCCAGCCAATGTGGGACATTTTTTTCTGTTTCCTGTGGGGAAACACACATATGTCGGGATAATAAATTATTACTTTGCATATTTTGACCCAGCTGGGTAATTTTCTGTAGTTGATTATGTTCCAGCACTGAACTGGGTTCCAGTTAATACAAAGCAGCATATTGCTGGTTAAGTGGTAAGGGAAAATATCCATGTGGAATCCATTATTTTAGCTAAAAGCATGTTTTCCTTCAAAATAAGCAGCACTGTTTGACAGAACAAGTAATATTTGGTGTATATGTGTTTTATTCAAACTTTTCATTGATCCACTGATGGATTTAACATTATTGGGCTTATGTGTGAAGTGGGTCCCTTGAACTGAAGATGACAATTCTCAGAACCAGTACTTACTACTTCTCTAGTGGCCGAACCCCTTTCAGAAACATTTGAAAACATGTCACCAGATTATTTTTACCAATATGTGATTTGAGAAACACCTGGCCTTGTCATTGTGACTAATGTTGAAAGTTGTTGGTAAGAGCAGAGATGCAAGAGATGGCAAGAGACTCATTCATAATTTCTATTTTCTGATATTTAATATTTTATGTACTAGATATACACTACTGTCTTATATTCCATATTTTCTAGATTTTCTATTTTATTGTACTCTTCATAGCATTGTATTTTCTTTATTTTAAATGTATTATAGTATATATTTTATTATATTTAATTTTATTTATGATATTTTTATATAACCATGTCCTCTTATTTAGATTCTGTGTATTTAAACTATTATTAGACATGTAGTATTTAGGTAATTTAGTTGAATTCTTACATATATCATCTAGGCTGCTCAAGGAAGTTGGGTCTGTTTTTGAGTCTTGAGCCAGTTTGGGCACCTTTCCAGTTCATCCACTGGGGTTTGTGTAGGGCTAAGTAAACTAAGTAAAGGTTTTCATAATGGGTTGATGAGGGTTAAGGGAATATCAAGCTACCAAATCCCAGTGTTTCTCAAAAGGTCCCAAATTCAGATCTCATGACTAGGGAGACCTTTGAAATACTTTGTCATATACAATTATAAACACATTCTCATTTTCATTGAAGCAGTTTGAGAGTAAGTGTAATTTATCTTGCTGGAAGAAGAGAAAAGAAGATAGCAAATTGTACCCATAAAGGGACGAACATGGTCAGCGACAATATCCATATAGGAGTGGCATTCAGAGTGTGTGTACAGTATTGGTATTAAGGATCCGACCATTCCATTACAGTTCAGGCAGTTTTAACTGTTGACACCACCTTCATCTGTATGTTGCAGCAGAGATCAAGATCCATCCGGATGAGCTTTCTAATCTTCAACTGTTGAGTTTCTTGAGCTTGTGCCCACTGTAGCTCAGATTTTTGTTCTTGGCTGAAGTGTAGCCTTCCTGGTAGCACAAACAAGCCAGGCCATTCTCCTCTGACATTTCTCTTCAACAAGGCATTTCTTCCCACAGAGCCACCGTTCACTGAACATTTTGTGTTGTTCATCCAGTCTGTGAAAACTGTTGAGTGTGTAAATTCCATGAGATAAGCAGTTTACGAAATACTCAATCCCATCTGCCACCAACAACCATGCTACAGTCAAAGAGATCATTTAGATCACATAGGTCAATTAGTCATAGGTCAGTTTTTTTCATTCTGATGTGTAATGTGAAAACGACCTAAAGCATGTTATCTGTGTTGCAATGCTGCCACAGTTTGTGCGTGGTGAGCTGATTTTCTAAATGAAAGGTGACATCTACCCCCTTTCCACAAGTTAACAAACAGATCCCTGGTGCCTTACTGAAATGTTTGTGACATGCTTTGATCAAAAGCAAGATTTTTATGATGAGGTATAACGTTAAACATTTTGAATGCAGATAATGTGTGTGTAGGAAATGTTGTAGTGTAGTAGTCAAGACCGCTAGAAGTAGTCGAGTCCGAGTCAAGACCAAGACGTGACAGAGGCCACATTAAGACTTTTTTCATGATACAAGTATAAAAAATATTAGTTTGTAATTCACTTTACATCTATTATATAATATAATTCTAATTAATAAATATTATTATTATTATTATTATTATTATTATTTCATCATTAATTTTGTAAAATATAACATTCAATTATATAGAGCCTGGACACCCATTGTCCCCAAGAAGGCCCTGAAAGGAAAAAACAGTTCTACGTCATCACAGATCCTCTACTATACCCAACAGTGGGTATTAAGTCATTTTTTCCTCTAACCATCCTTCTTTTTATGCCAAACCCACCATGAGCATTTGTTGACAAAAGGCTGTATTGTTTGCAGATGGCATCTACTTGTGGATTTTTAGGCCTCCGAGTGACACTTGGAGAACTTCTCTTCCCAACAATTCTCTTCATTGTTTATGGGTACACTTGTGTCCTCTTTCAGGCAGGTTCATTAGTGCTCTAGTTGATTTAATTTTCCTAATTATTTGACATAACAGTGAAAATGGGCATTTTCAGATGTGGCAGTTTGTTAATAATCACTGTTTGATTTATGAAACAAAATTTCTAATCTTCCCTATCTTAATGACGGACTAAGGGAATTTGGCTTGTCCGTCTCCTCGTGTTTATATCTTGTGGAAAGCGGAAGTGTGACTTTTCTAAAGTCCCTTAACACTCAGATACATTTAGAAAATGTTTTTTCCCCCTCACAGAACTAATTTAAAATACAGTGGTACCTCAGTTCTTGACCACCTTGGAACTCGTTTAATTCCATTCTCAACCCATTTTGATTAGAAAAAATTGTCTTGGTTCTCGTCATTTGCTCGGTACTTGCCACACTTGCTTGAACTTGTGTGAGTCAAGTCGAGTCGAGTTCAGCCGAAATTTGATTCACAATACACAGTGATTCAGTCTCACAATAGTTCTTGCTCAGTGAAGATCTCTGATGTATATAGCGTGTATTTCTTTATTTTAACATCTACAGTACTGTATTATTAGTGCAAATAAGTCTCAGTGGATCCTAAAAGGTTAATTATAAGAGCCAACTGAAAGCAAAATTTGAATGATCCAGAACACGGGCTGCAGTTAGCATTAGCAGCTATGCTTGTGCACTGAGTTCATCAATAGGGTAAGTGTTTTGCTTTTACTTTTCGCAATTTATTCTAAAATAAGCTTCGTCTTAATGATTTTGGCCAACTGTAGGTTAATGTCAGTGTTTTATACATTAACTTACTTATCATTTACTTATCATTGGCTCCGCTATGACACAGTATAAACCGCTCTACCAAACATTCATCAAACTCATCAGTTCATGATACACTTAACTGATGATGGATTTGTCGGAACTTATCCCCGTACTAAATCATGGAGCACCTGTACAATACAAGTCCATTAATGCATATAATGCCTTATACAGTGTGGATTTTCTGGGGGTCTGGAAATTCAATTCACATTATTCCTTATTGGAAAAATTAGCTCGGTACACGTAATTTTCGGTTCTCGAAAAGCCTTTTGGAACAAATTAACAATGAGAACCAAGGTACCACTGTAGTTACAGATTATATTCCTTTCATGGTTTTGTTACCTTAAATTAAAGTCAATTACCACAATGGCATTTTTCTTTACCAAATGTGCAGCTAATTCTGAAGCTGACTATAGTGTTCATATGCTGATATTTAGAAAATTTTGAAGAGTTTTAGCTTTTCTATTAGTGCTGGAACAGAGATTAATGGTAGTGCTCTCTGTTAAGGTCAAAATAGATGTGACTCATCTTGAATAGAATAGATTTGTTCACACAAGTGGATGAATATTAGACTGCAGATTAGAGAGTAGAGCATTACATCACATCTCTGCTACAGTAGCGCCGAGTAGCAGGACCATCTATGCTTCTTGTAAACATGCTGAAGACTGAGACGGAGCAGTAGAGGAATTTGGTCGCTTTATTTGGTCATAGCCGAGGCTGAGCATCGCCTGCTCTGGGAGGCAAAGAGAGACAGAAAAAGTAGTCATGTTGTAAACCTTTGATACGAGGAATCCTACCGGGGAGGTTTAAAACAGATGGGGATTTATTGAGATAACACAGCAAAGCTTGGCTGACTGAACAATTCTGACTGTTTTTTTTCTTTCAGTAAACTCTTCTGTAAGAATAAACTACTGTAAAAACAAATAAAATAAGTGACTTTTGTCCATGTTAATATATTTCTGAAAAACCAGGAAGCCAAATTTAAATCAGAATTTTTATAGAGTATTATTTTATTACAGGGCTTCCCAAGAGCCACTGATTCAGCGTGGATGATGATTCCCTGACTAGCCTCCCCTCCCTTAGTCACAGCCAATAATGTCTGCATGTGAACTGAACGTGAACCATGAAACTATAGGTTACTCACTGACAGGAGTGGGGACATGTCTACGGGTGGGCTGGTGTGGGGGTTGCCCAGCCAGAGGCATCATGTAAACTTCCAATGAAAGCTCTGGAAAAACATTATTATAGCTCTGTTTACAGTGTGGTCATAGTTTATATATTTTTGTCATTGTTCATCAAAAGTCCATTGCATTCCTAATTCAAGGTGTGATGGTGCTTAATCAGTGTCCCTCCTTTGTTATTGCCAAACCAGGACACTGAGAACTGCAAAACCTGTTTGCATATCTCAGCAATCCAATTAAAAGCCTTTGATGCTTGTTCATGATTTTCTCTATTTCTTATATGATAGTATACTAATATAGTTTTTAAAGTTTCACAGTTGAGTTTCCATGTTTTGCAAGCTGTGTTTTTTTTAGTTACTAGCTCACTTGATGTGGTAGCCTAGCAGTTAAGGTACTGGACTATGGAAGGACCCAGAAGGTCCAGGGTTCAAATCCCCCCTCTGCCAAGTTGCCACTGTTGGGACCTTGAGCAAGACCCTTAACCCACAAATGCTTGGATTGTAAGATTGTACCAATTGTAAGTCGCTCTGGATAAGGGCGTCTGCTAAGTGCTGTAAATGCTGTAAATGTTGATCACCACTGGTTAGTCACTGGTGGCTACAGGCTAGCTAGAAATGTTGACTAGCCAGTCACTGGAGGTTAGGTATAAAATAATTTTTGAACTCACTTTATTTAGCTAACTATGTACATTTTCCTGCATGAAGAGGTCACTTATTAAAAACAGGCAAAACCTGAAGACACGCCATCCTCTGAAAATTTTAAGACGATATCCCAAGCGCCAATTTGGATGAACTCTGAGAAGTTTTCATTGCAGTCCTGACCATGGCTCTAGTATTCCTCACTTGATTTAGTTATTTAGCAGACTCCCTAGCCAGAGCGACTTACAACTGGTACATCTTACAATCCAAGCAACTGTGGGTTACGAGTCTTTCTCAATTACCCAACAGTGAGTGTGTTTACTGTACATGCACTTAAACATCTGATATCTGCAGAAAATCTGATTTTTCCAGTAATCTAATCAACGAGTTTACATGCCCTTGAGTAATCAGATGATGGGAAACCTCCGGGTATACATGACTCCAGCAGTAATCAGATTTCTACTTTGCAACCAGCCAATAATCTCACAGAAATATGTGGCAAACTTCAAACTTTAATATTAAATAATCAAATTCTTCCTTTTCTTGAATATATACTGCGTTTCAGAGTCTCCACAAAAAGGGTTTGATAGCCGTTTTGCTGCCTTTAATTCCATGGCAACTGTGTTGGTTAGGCTTCAGCGAATGCGCAGACTGAGAAAACCAACTTGAAATCAGATAACTGTTATACATGCTATGAGAAATCTGACTACTGGAATAAATCCAGCTCTTTTTTTTAGATTTCTAGATCAGAGTATGCTGTATGCATTACCACTTGAATTGAACTGACTATTAAGTGTATGTAAACACACTCAGTGGCACAGAGACAGGTGAAGAGGCAGTTGCTCATACAGGTATTGGTCCAACCCACATAGATAAGAACACATACTATGTTAAAAGCATAAGTGAAGTCATTCAGTTTCTCACTGTAAATGAACTAGCTCTCCTTTGGCACTTTCAGAACGATGTGCCTAGTGGTTAACTATGGACCATAAGGTCCAGGGTTCAAAGTCTGCCAAGCTGCCACAGTTGGGTCCCTGAGCAAAGCCCTTAACCCACAATTGCTTGGATTGTGACACTGTATCATTTGTAAGTTGCTCTGGATAAAAGTGTCTGCTAAATGACATAACTTTTAGAGCCCCCTACAAAGAGCGGATGCCGCAGTTGTATTCCTTTTAACACCCCCTCATCTCAACATTAAACTATACCTTTATTGTCATACCCTGTTTAGGAAAAGCAGCATTTTAATTGTTGCCCACCCAAATGATCAAAATTCCCACTCAGTTATGACATATGTCCAGTATCACCTAGAAGGGAAGTGGAAACTATGGGTACAGGCGGATTAAATCTGGTACATTTTTAGATCATGTTCTCAGAGTGTCATTATTTCAGGATTGTCGTTTGGCTAGCAGATTAGGGGATTAAAATCACATGTGCTATTAGGGCTGTGCTAAAAAAAACACTAATGCAATAGATAGTGACATATTTTCACAATATAATACATCAATTTTCATTGTTTAAATTTGGTGTAAACTACAATCTTCGTTCCTGTAGGTGTCACAGTACAGTGTTTTGACTCAATTTGTCAATTTGTGAACTGTGTGGAATATTGCTGTGTGGTAGCCTAGCGGGTAAGGTACTGGACTATGGACCAGAAGGTCCAGGGTTCAAATGCCACCTCTGCCAAGCTGCCACTGTTGGGTCCTTGAGCAAGATCCTTAACCCACAATTGCTTGGATTGTAAGATTGTACCAATTGTAAGTCACTCTGGATAAGGGTGTCTGCTAAATGCTGTAACTGTAAATGTAAATGTATTGCAATACATCACAATATGCATCGAATCGTGAGCCCTGTATCGTGATACGTATCGTATCGTGAAGTTCTTTCCAATACCCATCCCTATGCACTATGGAAGGAATTCAGAAAGTGACAGTTCGGATAGTGGAGTTCTGTTTTCTAGAATATATTACACAGCAGTATCATACATAAGTGTTAAATTCCCATGTGTAATGTAGAGCATGGACTACACTGAAAATCTAAAAGAATAGGGGCTAGTTCAGATTAATTTACAGTTTCGATCACATTCACAGGGTTAAAACCTCGTTGTAGAAGTGTTTAAATTTGGCAGGGAATGCTAGCAACCTGGTGCTGGCTGAGAAGGCACCACGTAGCCATTAATCTTTTGTGAAAGGGCAAGAACATGAAGAATGGCGATTTGCCGTGAAAGTGTGAAATGCTGTTGCAGCACTTTGGGGGGAGCTTCTAGAGCCCCTCATCCTCCTCCCTGCTCGCTGTTCTCCACTCCTGAGCTGGATGGCTATTTATGGTAGAAGTCTTCCTCAAGCTCCAAAGTAGAGAGGAATTCAGTAGGCTGGTTTAAAGCCTCAGATTGTTTGGCTCTAGTTCTCTGTGTATGCAGTGGACGCTAATATCTACTCACTATAAACTAATAAACGATAACGGATGGAATGAAGAGGATCGCGTTTAGTGTGCTAACGGGGTGCTAACTGTCAGCGGGGATTACAAAAGTTCATATTGATAACAGCTGATTTAAAAGTCAATATACATGTTTAAAGTCGAAAAACATGGACGTTTTAGAGCTTTGTTCAATGTCAATAGGTTGAGCATAAAGCGATTGGGAGTTGTTGGTTAGACAGTGCGTAAAGAACGTGAAGATACAAAGATTTTTTGGGTAAAATTGGTATACAGTGTGAATATATCTTTACAGAGCTCAGTTTAAGTAAAATGACTGGAAAAATCGTTTGCTTCATCCAATATACAGTAAGATTCCTAGTCCTTGGGACCTCCAGTTTGATTGTTTATTTAAACATCGCATTGGTATCAATGGCCATCACAACAGGAGCATGGATACATCGATACTAGGCATACACATTCACACTGGGCCAGTTCAGAGTGACCAGTTAATCTAATGCATGTCTTTGAATGTGGGAGGAAACTAGAACACCTGAAGTAAACGCACATGGACATGGGGAGGACATGCAAGAATAAAAAGTTTAAAAAATGTTATTTTATTATGATTCAGATTCTCAAATGTGAGGCATTGTAAATCCTTTGTTACCTGGCTCAGGTGTGCTGAGAGATGCAACTCAATAATAATGTGGATTGACTAGGGGGGTCACTGAGCTACAATACACAAGGAATCTTCTACAGTGGTACCTTGGTTCTTGTCATTAATTTGGTCCGGTAGGCTTGTCGAGAACTGAAAATGACAAGTACTGAGCAAATTTTTCGCATAAGGAATAATGTAAATTGAATTAATCTGTTCCAGACCACCAGAAAATCCAAACTGTATAAGGAATTATATGCATTAATGGAGTTGTATCATGAACTGAGGAGTTACTGAGTGTTTGGTGTATCATAGCAGAGACAAGACTGAAGGCTTCTTACTCACCAGCTTCTTATTCACATTTTCCAGTCCACCTTGAATGACTGCAGTTGTAGTTACTCCGCCTGTAGATAGAGATTCTGCTTCATGATACGTAATGATAAGTAAGTTAATGTTAAGACACACATTAACCTACAGATGGTCAAAATCATTAACACCACGCTTATATTTTAATAAAGTGTTGAAAAATCTCATCTCAATCGAGGACCGAGAAATTTTTCTAATCGAGAACTGAATTCAATGAGTTCTGAGGTGGTCGAGAACCGAGGTACCACTGTATACAATTGTTTTGATTTTATGTGAGCAAACTTTGAGAATAAAGTCATAGGTTTCAAGGAAATTGTACTATTTTTTAAGTATAAAGGCAAAAGTTTTAATAAAAAAAGTATTTGCATTACAAAGTACAGCAGCTGTTCTGTGTAGCAGATAAGAGCCGGCTGCTAGAAAAGCCAGTTCCTGAGGATCTGGGTTTGAACAAAGGACTGGGCTTGCAACGAGGGCTTGCCTACGATGAGCTGACTACCCCACCACCCCGGTTGTCTTCAGGGCAATTTGGGCATCACAACTTGTCGGGTCGAGTGTGAGGGGAACATTGGTGATTTACTTCACAAAGCGTCTGACTGTCATTAGTATTAGAGCAATAACATAATGAAATGACTGTGCAAGAAAGTGCAGTTACCGTATTTGGAAGACCAATTCGTTGTTCTACTGAAAGCAATGTCCAGTCAGAGCTCTGTCTAACATATCTCTTATCTGGTAGTATTGTCTGCCTGTCTTGTTGACGTCTTTATTCTCTTTAGGTGTTCATTCAGAAAATACTGCTACTGTTTCTCATTACAAGTTTTTCCACTTTGATTATGAATATGTTATGACTTTTCTTGAAATATTATGAATTTATTTTCTCAAATCAGCCCTTGAAATAGAATAATCGTGAAATTGTATATTCCCTTATCTTTACACAGTGGCCCTTAATCTCTATTGTATTGAGCACTGGATTAAAATGAGTTTTCATTATGTTAAGTGACAGGGAATTCTAAATATTGATCTAATCACCAAGTGATGTAATCGTTATGCCTGTCACGTAAGGACCTACCGCTGGAAAAAAAAAGAAAAAAAAAATCCAAGCATTTGAGTAATTTGTATGAAGCAAGTTTTCCTCATATTATTAGCGGCAAATTACTTGTCTTATATTTATCATGAAATATAACAAATGAGCATACAAATATACAACCTCTAACCATAACTCTAAGTCTTAAATAATATTAACACCACAGTTTATATAGCTCTATTTAATAGACTACAGTGACACTTGCTAATAAACAGTAGACATAGTGACACTTGCTGACTTGATGACCATGTCTATCCTGGTAAAGGTTGGATCTCTTTTGTGAATGAAAACAGTGCCTCCAAAGGATGGAAGAAAAATGGATTTCACAGAAATCTCATGATTGTAAAGCAGCTATGAGTCTTTAGTAGTCTCCAAGTATCACGAATGTGCAGGCTGGTCATTTAATCATACAGGTATGCGCCGCTTAATGTCTGTATTATGTTCTGCCAAACATTATGTTGACCAAAATGGATGCTAACCAGACATTACCAAAGTCACTTCTCTTCAGGCTATTGTGATGTAAATATAACGAGAATTTTCACAGGAAAATTGCATGCAAACAATACATAAATGTGTCAGAGATACCGCTGAAAACACAAGTGGAACGCTACCATCTACACAGCATCTCTATTACCTCTGCATTTTTAATGTATGGAAATTCATAATAATTATAAAAAATACAGAAATGTACAGTTACGACCCTTTCTAGGGGAAAGCTGTGACACTTCAGAGAATGGCATGATGGACCTGATACTTTTGTTTGACAAGTGTTATGAGCAACACAGAAGATCAGCCAGATGAAACTAAGACTCAACAAGTGAAAGTGAACCAGTTTTTATACAGTAGTTACAAATTAGAGAGAATATACAGGTAGTGGGGGGACAAACAGAGTAGACATGAGTAACTTACATACAGGACTTCTTTTAGTTCCTAGAATTAAAAAAGTCACAGCAGGGGGAAAGGCTTTCTCATACATGGCCCCCCAACTATGGAATAAACTTCCCACTTTAGTTCGAGACTCAGACACTCTCCAAAGTTTTAAGTCTAGGCTAAAGACATACTTATTTACACAGGATTTTGACTAGATTTAGACCGGGATGCATGGCTTGGGTCACTGGGGCCGGAGTCTGGAGTCATGTCTGGCCTGCCTGCCTTGTCTGCTAGCCGGGAGTGTCGAGTGGGCGGTCTGGCTGAACTGGGCTTCGGTCCTTGTGATCTTGACTCGTGCATCCTTGCCTTAGAATAAGGGCAGAGCTGGTGGTTCATAGTCAAAGAGTCTTATGGTGATCAGAGACGTTGGGTTGCTGTCTTCTGCCTCCCGTGGGGTTGCCAATGTCTCATGTGATCCCTCTTGGCTGTGTTTTCCTACCAGTTCCTCCTCTTTCTAGCTTTCTAGCTATGCTGCTATAGCTAATGCTGCCCGGGTCTCATGCTACACATGGCATCAGCGATTGTTAATAGACACTGTGCTCTTAATCAATAACTAATTACATTTTCTCTCCGAGCTGTGTTCCGGCAGTTCCAGCCCCACACATGATGTTCATCCGCTGCCAGCTCCACTCAAGCTGCTTCCGTCATCAGCTCCAGCCCCACCATACCTGGGCCACTTAATGCCGATGTGCATACTTCACATTTTATTCGAACTATGACTCCATGACACTAGTTTGGTTCTTAGATTTATCATCTACGCCACCCAAGGAGGTTGGGTCCCTTTTTGAGTCTTGGTCCTCCCAAGGTTTCTTCCTATAACACTCAGGGAGTTTTTCCTTGCCACTGTCGCCCTAGGCTTGCTCAATTTGGGAATGGACGAAGTTATTAGGAGATAATCTAAACTTGTAAAGTTGCTTTGAGACATGCTCCATTGTAAAAAAGCGCTATATAAATAAATCTGAACTTGACTTGCACAATAAAATCTATAAAAACACATCGACCGAGTTAGAACAGTATCTAGTAAAACTGTGAGCTAACGAGCAAATGAGGACACAACTGTTAAGATAGTGAGCTTTGGAGTGAATGACAGGCTTTTCGCTCTTAAACTGTAACTCCCATCTCTGCTCGTTATGGCCTCAATGTCTGGAGTTAGGAGAGAGATTTTTATTTCCTATTATCATTTATTATAATTTATAAGGCCTCAGCTGTTAAAGCAAAGACTTTAAACAACGCATACCTGTATATGTGCTAATTTTTAACTACTGCATCTACATAGTTCATGAAATCTTACATTGTATTAAAAATTCTTTTTGGGATTTATGCTCAAAACAATCTTATTCATGGACTCAGCAGTTAAATTCAATATGTGGGAATTGGCAATGCCTTTTTTTAGAAACAGCCCAAAATAATGGGGTTATCTGTGATCCATAAAAGATTTAGTATTGCATTAAGCCTGTATATATCTGTGTATGTGTGTTTGGCTGGGCTGATTTTCATTGAGACTGTGATGCAGTGTGTGACCATGTTTGGTAAAAGCTGTGCAGACTCTGACGCAGTCCATTGACCGGGACTGCAGAGAAGGACTGGATTTAATCAGGGTCTGGTTCACCACCTTACACACATCTCTCTACCTCTCGCTCCTTCTACTCTGCCTCTTTTTTCTTTCTTTTCTATCTCTCCCCTCAGCATTCCTTTCATTCAGCACAAAATAAGTGGGCTGCCAGTTGGCCACTATTTATAAAAGGTAGCTAACTGGACAGATTATTTTCATTATATGAGGTTCTACCCAAGCGCACAGGGTCCAAGGACCATTAGAAACAAAAATGGAACGGCTTTTCTGTAAGGATCTGAACCACGAAACACTGAACAATGATTCGTATATGTCTATGTTTAACATCTACAAGAAGTGGAGACCAGCCATTCGAGACTGGCCCCCAGGGAAAGTATGATACCACCAGGACATTAATTTTCACTTTGTTCATTGTAAATGCTGTCTGCTCTTGATTTAAAGGATAACAACGGGTGCAAGGACATCCAAAATGTATAAACAAGGGATACAGAGCATATCCTAAATTGGCTACAGTGCTGTTTCACTCTTAACACCAGTGTGTGAACACCTGCGGTTGAGGTCAACTTGTCCATCATGTATAGTGTATTTATAGTAAGAGCCAAAAGTTGTGGGACACATACTGAAAATCATACATTTCTCCTTTGTATAGTGGAACCGAGGTACCACTGTATCACAATGTGTGCAAGAGTGATTGCAGGTGCCACATAATATGGCAAATAATCAATAATCCAAGTCAGCCCATGACTACTTTAAGAACTCAATCATTTAGGAAAATAGCAAAAGTTTGGAAAGTTTCAAAAAGTACAGTGACCAAATGAACAATGAAACCTGCTCTTATGAGGATCACCCCAAGAAAGGAAAACCATGTGCTACAGTGGTGCTTCAAAGACTTTCATACAAATCCTGAACGTATATATACACTCTTAAAAATTTTAAAACAGTGACAATATATTATACCTGGTAATTCATTTATTGAGGAATATGATCCAATTTTGCATATCTATGAGTGGCAAAAGTATGTCAACCTTACCTTGTGTAGCAATAAGTGCAACTAGATGCCCATTCCTCCATACAGAACAGCTTCAACTCTGCTACACTGGTAGGTGTCCTCACATGACCTGTTAGCTTCAGGTCCTTCCACAGCATTTAAGGTCAGGATTTTAACATCGGCATTCCAAAACATTCACTTTACTCTTCTTTAACCATTCTTTGGTAGAACGATTTGCTAGGACCAGGTGTGAAAAAACAGTCTTAATTATGGACAGGTCCAGAAATCTGACCTACCACCCTCCATATACTGTATCATCATTATCTTAACTGTTAGTAACTCATTACATTTACAGCATTTAGCAGACGCCCAAGCAATTGTGAGTTAAGGGCCTTGCTCAAGGATACAATAGTGGCAGCCTGGCAAAGGTGGGATTTGAACCCTGGCCCTTCTGCTCCACAGTCCAGTACCTTACCTGCTAGGCCACCATAGTCCCCACAGTTGTTATACTTGTTATGCTGCCAACAGTAATGTATTTAGTTGGCACTGTATGCTGTGTTGTTACAGAGATTAATTGTATAGCATGCTTTACCCTATATCTATTGTATTATGACTGTAGCATCAACATTAATGTTCAGACATTTTAGAGAACCTCAGTGATGCAATCTACATGTTTATAGAGCATACTCGCTTTATTGCAAAGTGTGTAAGGTCGATGAATTTGAGAAGTTCAATCCTCTGCTCTAGATAACTACAATGTAGACATAAAACTGGTTCATAAGGCTCTTTGCTATTGATTCGAATGCAGTTATTCAAGATAAAACTCCAAGGTAACAAGCATTCGCTCATTCATCATTGACATATATTAAGCAGCCTATGCTGGTGAGGGCTGAAAATGACCCAGAGTCTATCCTGGAAACATTCCATGTCCATCACAGGGCAGCACTCATTCATACATAGGGGAGACTGGTCAATCCACATACTGCCATATTTATGTGATGCAGTTACACTGGTGCTTAAAAGCATGTAAACCTATTAACATTTTCTATACATCTGCATAAATATGACCTAAAACATCATCAGATTTTCACACAAGTCCTAAAAGTAGATAAAGAGAACCCATCCACAGAAATGGGACAAAAATATTATGCTTGGCCATCTTTTAAACTAGAGAGAACAATCCAGTATTACATATCGGTGAGTGGTGAAATATGTGAACCTTTGCTTTCAGTATCTGGTATGACCCCCCCTTGTGCAGTAATAACCAACTAAATACTTCCAGTAACTCTTGATCGGTCCTGAAATTTTGTCCCATTACTCCATACAGAACAGTTTCAACTCTAGAATGTTGGTGGGCTTCCTTACATGAACTGCTTCCACAACATTTCTGTTGGATTAAAGTTAGGACTTTGACCTGGCCATTGCAAAACATTCCATTTAAATTTCTTCAACCATCCTTTGGTACAAAGACTTGTTTGCGAAGGGCCGTTGTCTTACTGCATGACCCACAATCTTTTGAGATTCAGGTCACAGACAGATGCAATTACATTTTCCTTTAGAATTTGCTGGTAAAGTTCAGAATGCATTGTTCCATTCTTGTTTAAACAAATGTGTTTTTCCTATAGCCTTCTGTCTTGTCCACTTGATCTACAGCAATCTGCAGCTGTGTTCTTTTTGGAGAGCAGTGGCTTTCTCTCTGCAATATTGCCATGCACCCCATTGCTGTTGAGTCTTCTCCTGTTGGTGGACTAATAAACAGTAACACTAACCAATGAGAGAGAAGACTTAGCTGATTAGAAGTTACCATGGGTTGATTTGTGAACTTGCAGACTATTACATGCCATCTTTTAGGAGTGATATTTGCTGGTCAACCACTCCTGGGGAAGATTACAGTGATCTTGACTTCCCTAAATTTGTACACAATCTGTGTAGTTAAGACTGGACTTTGATTTCTGTTCTTCAAATTCAACAGGGTGCCTACTTGCACCTCACCTTTGGCCACTCACCAATAATGGACGTAAATATTTAATAATTTTCTTCAGTACATAGATGACCAAGTATACTACTTTTGTCTCATTTGTTTAATTGGCTTATCTTTATCTACTTTTATGACTTGTTTGAAAATCTGACATACAGTGGTGTGAAAAAGTGCCCCCTACCTGATTTCCTATTTTTTTTGCATGTTTGTCACAAGTGTTTCAGAACATCAAACCAATTTAAATATTAGTCAAAGACAACACAAGTAAACACAAAATGCAGTTTTAAATGAAGGTGTTTATTATTAAGGAAGAAAAAAAATCCAAACCCACATGGTGAAAAAGTGATTGCCCACTAAACCTAATAACTTAGCAGAAACAACTGCAACCAAGCATTTGCGATAACTTGCAATGAGTCTTTTACAGTGTTGTGGAGGAATTTTGGCCACCCATTTTTGCAGAATTGTTGTAATTCAGCCTCATTATAGGGTTTTCAAGAATGAATGGCATTCTTAAGGTCATGCCACAGCATCTCAATAGGATTCAGGTCAGGACTTTGACTGGGCAACTCCAAAGTCTTCATTTTGTTTTTCTTCAGCCATTCAGAGGTAAAATTGCTGGTGTGTTTTGGATCATTGTCCTGCTGCAGATATATATATATATAAAGTATAAAGTTCTTTTTCTGAAATGCTGTGTTACTTTTACACCAGATGTAATGGGACACACACCTTCCAAAGAGTTCAACTTTTGTCTCGTCAGTCCACAGAATGTTTTCCCAAACGTCTTGGGGATCATCAAGATGTGTTAATGTTCTTTTTGCTCAGCAGTGGTTTTCGTCTTGAAACTCTGCCATGCAGGCCATTTTTGCCCAGTCTCTTTCTTATAGTGGAGGCATGAACACTGACCTTAACTGAGGCCTGCAGTTCTTTGGATGTTGTTGTGGGGTCTTTTGTGACCTCTTAAATGAGTCGTTGCTGCCCCCTTGGGGTAATTTTGGTCAGCTGGCCACTCCTGGAAAGGTTCACCACTGTTCCAAGTCTTCGCCATTTGTGGATAATGGCTCTCACTGTGGTTCACTGGAGTCCCAAAGGTTTAGAAGCTGTTTTATAACCCTTTCCAGACTGATAGATCTCAATTACTTTCTTTCTCAATTGTTCCTGAATTTCTTTGAATCTCGGCATGATGTGTAGCTTTTAAGGATCTTTAGGTGTACTTCACTTTGTCAGGCATGTCCTATTTAAGTGATGTCCTGATTGAGAACAGGTGTAGCAATAATCAGGCCTGGGTGTGGCTAGAGACAGTGAACTCAGGTGTGCTAAACCATAGCATTTAATATTTACGTTGGTTTGATACAAAAAAAAAAAAAGAAATCAAGAAGGGGGCAAACACTTTTTCAGACCACAAAAACATTCACAAACATTCAAGCACCACTGTGAATCCCACACAGACAACTAAGAGCATGCCAAGCTCCACACAGACAGTAACCAGAGTTGAGGTTAGAATTTGCCACCATGCTGCCCACATAACGCTCAGGTGATTAAACGTTCAGCCAGTTTACAGGAAATAAATCAAGTAAAGTGGAACCCCACTATTCAAACTCCCACTATAACATATGAGATATTTTAATACTCAAACCTGCTATGGAAACCAGTACCCCACTATATTAACTGGTAATCAGAGAAGTAACTGAAGTTAATAAGAGTCTGAATGACTTCTTAAAGCCATCTACTCCCACCACTTTCATTTTACTCATTGTTAATTATAAAGGAACAGTTGTTTATTTTATATCATAAAGCAGATTGTTCAAGTTCTAAAATCTGACTGGTTGAGCCATGCTCCAGGTTGTTGTAAACAGATATAACTGATAATCTAGACAATTACGAACTTCTGACTTAAAGTTAGATTTTCTCAGTGGATTAAACAGAGGATGAATGGAATAAACAATGAACAGAATTAAGAAAAACAAATAACATTGAAGATGTTGAAATTATCGTTTTCTTCCTAATCCTCGTCAGAGAAAGCTGGTGCCTAGCTGGTGACACAGGGCGCAAGGCAGGAATAACCCTAGACAGGGCGCCAATCCATTATAGGACATTGAAATTAATGATATGAAAATTAGAAAAAAGAAAGAAATGAGAAGAGGACTGAAACCTAATGACATGGACTGTTTGCTTTTTACCAATTCGGTGTGCTAAGAAAAATATAATCTGTAGACTTTATAAAAGTCACCGAGTTAAAGCAGATTCTTTGTTAACTGTACCTCACACACTGAAAAATGGAAAATGCAGCTATTCATGGGTTTTTGTGCAGAACTGAACAGGTATACTGTATTGCATTGCCCCTAAAAGCCATGCATTACACTAATTTCTTGGCATAAAAGGGGGTCTAAGGTTCACTAAGTGCCCAATAACCGCTTCACTAAGTGCCCAATAACACCATTATCTGTGAAACTATCAGTATAACACACAGCCTCCCATGGCTTATTGCTCTATTGTAGCATTTAGTGGGAGTAGAAATCAGCGGTCAGACAATAGAGAATGTGTGCTTGCCATTAATGATGCTCTGTTTGTTAGAGAGGTGAGAACAGGCAGGTAGAAACACTATATTGCACACATCATTAAAATTAGGCAGGGATTAGAACGAATGGAATGGAGTTTCTTATTATTTGAATACAGTGGTACCTCGGTTCTCATTGTTGATTCGTTCCAAAGGCTTGTCGAGAACCGAAAACGAGTACTGAGCAAATTTTTCCAGACCCACAGAAAATCCACACTGTATAAGCCTTATATGCATTAATGGAGTTGTACTGTACAGGTTCCCCCGAGTACAGGAGGTTAACGAGTGTTTGGTTTGGTACATCATGAACACAAAGCTTATTTTATAATAAAGTGTTGAAAAATCTCTAAATGTAATTTACTGAGTAATGGATAGAAAGTGAAGACACTTATTCTATTGGTGAACTCATCGGTGCTAGTATAGCTGCTAATGCTAACTGCAGCCTGTGTTCTGGAGGATTCAGTACAGGATTTACACTTAGTTTGGTTGTCAATATTATCCTTTTTAGGTTAGTGGATGCTTATTTGCACTAAAAAATACAGTACTGTAGATGTCAAAGTAAACAAAAACACGATGAATACAGCAAAGATCTTCCCTGGGAAAGAGCTATTGCAAGACGATCATTAAATCCCTGTGTACTGAATCGTGAATCATGAATCGTAATTCGAGATTCAAGTTGACAGTTAAGCAAGTGTGCCAGGTACCGAGCAAACGACAAGAACCGAGATGAATCTTTCTGGTCAAAATGCGTTGAGAACCAAATTTGATGACTTCCGAGGTAGTCAAGAACTGAGGGACCACTGTATAAATAATCGAAACCATTTTCCAGAATGAGGTACATTTACATACAAGCATTTGACTTACCTGACTATCCAAATGCAGAAGCCCAATGAAGACAAAATGACAGCACTGAAATTTCAGTTGCTCCCAAATTTATTGAAGAGCAACACTTTCAAGTAAGACACAACTGCTGCTATGCCATAGTCATGCTATATTGGTAGAGAGATGGAGACTTGCATCACCCTTATAGCATGACATTTTGTTAAAATCCCAAAGCAAATCAGAAATATACATGATACTACATTAAAAGACAAATAAAATGGGGTTACTTACAGGAAAGCAAAACGAATCTTCCTATAATCATTCCATTCTGACTCGCACTGACATTTTCATATTATTATTGCTGGTATTAATCTGTATTTTTCCCCAGAAGCTCGGCCTATCACTAGGCCGAAAGTGTGCACAACATGAAATCATTTTGATTCAAATGTACGTTCTATACATGCAGCAAGACAGCATTTAATTGACATTACAAAGTTACAGAGGAAACAAAAGTACAATCAAAAATTCGAGACCTACTATTTAAATAGCAAATGTGTTAATGCCCTGTGCTAACTTTACAGCTAAAGTTGTACCAGATGGCAGTGTTAACACTACTCTAACACTGCAGCTGATAGTCACAGAAACATGTTCTACGATAATCCCCCTTACACCCTGACAAACTGAACAACATGCTTTGTGCAAATTAGAATCGTAATACTACAATCCAAATAGTACATAAGGTTTCATTTCAATGATACGTTGTCTGCAACTGGAGAAAATCTCTAGCATTCGCTTGCTGTGATTTCCAGTTACAACTTGCCATTTCTTCTGATGAGCCCTGCTGTCACAACACAAATTCACATTAAAACCCTAGAATAAGCATGTAGCCACAAAATGCATGCAATGTGTGCTCGAATGACACACCATAAGAACCATCAACAGAACCGCCAACCATAATCCGTTTCAAACAGCATTATAGATAGAATTGCACTGTATTTACATATCCCGCTCTTCAACTCCAAACAGCTCGACCGTTCTGTGCTGTTCACAGCTTTACGCACCGATGATCTGGGAGAATATCTGGTTAGGGTGAATGTAAGGCAATAAACAGCCCACCCACAGCCCTACTCCGACCATACAGCTATATCTGTGTGTACTCAAATACTAATACTGAGTAAAACACTGGCTCAACATAGTTTAACTCACAGTTCATCAATCTTATCCAAAAAGGGCCAGTGCAGTGCAGATTTTCTTTCCAGCCAAACAGGAGCTTCCCATAGCAGACACTAGAGGACCAAGATCATCTGATTTAACAAGTGGGAGCAGTTGTAGCTCCTTTTCTGGTTAGAAAGAAAACCCATACGGCAGGAAAATAGTACTACAATAAAGTGAGACACACAATGATTTTTACGAGAAAGTAATCAGTCCGATTTGGACATAGTGTTATCAGTATCATTAGAGGTACCATCTGTACTCCCAAATTCACAGGAATGGTTGCAGCCATGCTTGGGCAACGTCCATAGGTATTCATATTCATGTTTATATACCAAAGTTCGCCTATGCTGTAATAAGTGGACTTGCGAGTGGTGAGTTAGTGGTGTACCTGTTCACAATTAGTTAACCTTCACAGGACCTCCAGGCGCAATATCGTAACAAACCTGCCACCGTTTGAGCTTAAACGTCACATGAGCTGAAATAAATAGTACTGCAGATTATATGTACATCCTGACAGCATACATTCCGAATAAAGGACACAGTTGGTGTTTAAATGTGTTTCAAAATCTCATGCACTGAAACACTTCAAACGTGTCACCTACTGAGTGGGCTAAAGACAAGAACAGAGCAAGTCGAAGAGATTACTTAAAAGGTGAAATTCAAGTTCAAGACAAAAATCTCTAGTGGGTTTATGAGGAACGTTAGTTAGAGACATGAGCTTGAGGGGCTAGATGTAGAACAAAAATACAATCTAATACATGACTAAAGAAACTATCTAATATACCTACATAGCCTTGATAAGCACAATGCTTATACGCCTGATGGAGACATCCATGTTGTACCTTGTGGCATCAGAGAAGGCACCTTCGGGGCCTCTTATTTAGGTTCATACACTGAACACACAGAAACAAAGACAGAATGGCTTGGATCATGACACTGAAGGCAGGGAGTCCTGAACATGATGGAGATCCTGATGAATCTAATTCATGGCCTTGACAGGTGCTGCCACAATGATAAAAGTCTTGATGCCAAGACGGAGAGGTAGCGATTAGATGGATGGATCGGGAGGCTCGGAACGTAGTGCGAACTAGGAAAAGTCTTGTGCTTTTTCAACAATGGGAAGACAAGGACGAGGAAATGGAGAAGCATTCAAAAACAGCACATTTCAAAACCTCTGCTGGACAGTAGAACTCCAACACACGTGGGCGAGAGGCACAGCGGTGCGTCGAGGAAACAGGAAGACCAGTTACATCCAGTCTGACAGAAGTTGGTACACTGGTCTGACACCAGTAAAAGTTCAGTTCCATTTCGAATGCCCATAATACAATAGCTGTATCACAAGTTCAGCTCCTTTCCTGTGGGTTTTGAGGCACTTGTGGCTAAACCAGAATACTGTACGTATTTGGACGTTTGTTACCATGAGGCCACTTGATGCTCACCAGCCCGAGCAGGTGAAAACGCTGGAGACTGCACTCATTGTCCTTTAGCAAACTGAGATGTTTTGTTTTCTCTCAGGGCATGATCAGTGTTATGCAGCAGTTACCATTCTCCTGGTCTAGCAGGCAAGAAAGATTATAATCTAAAACTATCCTCTAGCACACTGTTGAAACTTCCACACCGCTTCCTTCTCCTCCATGGTTTAGTCCAGGTGGTTGCTCAGATGGTTGGACTTGCTGGAACTCTCCTTTCCATCTTTCTTTCTACCGCTTGTGCCTGTGATGACCCTGTAGCAGCCACGTGCAATTTTGTACATCCACACCACATTGAGCACATCAAGACATACACAGGACAGGATCCAGGCCACCTGAGCACCCAGACCGAGCCTTTCAAAAGCTGGAGTCCCGAATGTGGCAAAAACTTTAGCCCAGTATGGCGGCATTACAACGATGCGCACCACGAAGAAAACCACGGCCATGACCACGCCGTTAACCACCACCATCCGGTGAGAGCGAGGGTAGGCCAGGGCCTCGAAGAACCACCTGGAGACAGAAAGAGTGTAGGTAAGGTAACGCCATCCATTTCCTCATCAAATCAAAATACAAATCAAAAAAACTACATGTAATGTGTTTCACCTTTGGTTTACAAACGGCGTCGACAGTTCTGAAATGAGGCGGAAGTTTGCAAAATATGGAAGCAGACCTCGTGTCTGAAAAAAATCGACCAAAATGTCAGTGAGCAAAACCTATCAAAATGACAAAAAGCTTAAAACTCTACCCCTTGCCTTCCATACTAAACCACTATACCTACCAGCACATATCCATAAGCATACAGCGCCGCCAAGTGGTGACAAACAAAAAAGGTGTCACCCATGGTGCTCCAGTTACAAGCCAGCAGCACAAGGTCTGAGAGAGAGACGAAGAAAATGTGTCAAAAGACAATATTTTCAGCCTTTTAAACCAATAAAAGAAAAATGCTTACCATAGAGCAGGTAGCCACAAGTTATGGCGACATTGAGTTTTACCAAATTTGGATCTCCCCTAATAAAAAGAGGGAGAAAAAGAACATTATAGATAGGAGAAAGACACAATAAAATGAACATAAACATAACAGAAAAAAAGAAAGATTGCAGGTACACTATCAGCACATAGAGTAGTTGATGCCTCCTAAGAAATCCATATTTTCAATAGAAATCACAACTTTGACCGAAAAGAAGTGTGTATATACTGTATATATACAATCACCAGGCACTTTATTAGGTGCACCTGCTCAACTGCTTGGTAGCGCAAATATCTTAACAACTCAACACATTTAGGTATACATGCTAATTTCAGTTACTTTGAGCGTGACATGGTTTTTGGTGCTATATGGACTCATTTCAGATACTACTGGGATTTTCAGGCACATCCATCTGTGGCGTTCATAGAGAACAGTCCTATATAGAGAAAATATCCAATGAGGGGCAGTTCTCTGGGCAAAAACTGCCTTGTTGATGCAAAATGTCAGAGAAGAAGAGACTTGTTTGAGCTCATAGAAAGGCAACAGTAACTCAAATAACCATACGCTAACACAACTCGTATGCAGAAGAGCATCTCTGAAAGCACAACACATCAAAGCTTGAAGCAGATGGGCTACAGCAGCAGAAGACCACACCTGGTGCCACTCCTGTCAGGTAAGAACAGGCAACTGAGGCCAAAAACACCAAAACTGGACAACAGAAAATTGGAAAAACTTTTTCCCAACTGTTCCTTGGTCTGATGAATGTCGATTTCTGCTACGACATTGAGATGATAGTGTCAGAATTTGGCGCCAACCACATGAAAGCATCCAAGGATTCAGACTGGTGGTGGTGTAATATTTTGATATTTTCTTCTCACACTTTAGGCCCCTTAAAACCAAGCATCGTTTCAACACCACTGCCTACCTGAGTATTGTCGCTGATCACTGGTTTCTTGAACATAACACGAGTTCACTCTACTCAGATGACCTCCACAGTCATGAGATCTCATGCCAACAGGAGATTTGCATCATGAATGTGCAGCCAACAAATCTGCTGCAATTCCTTGATGCTATCGTGTCAATATGGACCAAAATTTGAGGAATGCTTCCTGCATCTTGTTAAATCTACAAAGAATTAAGGCAGTTCTGAAGACAAAAGGGGGTATAACCCAATACTAGCAAGGTGTACCCACACACACACACACACACACACACACACACACACACACACCACATTCTTTAGGTGCACCTGTTCAACTGCTCATTGACGCAAAATATGTAATCATACAATCACATGGCAGCAAAGTTCAAACCGAGCAAAAGAATGAGGAAGAAAGGTCTTGTTGCAGCTTACTGATAAAGGAAAAACATTTTGTCCCCAAATAGCCCTTAAACAGACCATGTCAGCATTTTATTTCCACAATAACACATCTATGGTAAGTTGGATATGGGACATTGATTTTAACTTGTTTGGTGGTCAGTTTAAGAGAGTATTGATTAGATTAAGAGAAAATGCCTAGAATCTTGCTGAACTTTGTCAAGAGTCAAACGTTTATTGTTTATTATCTGACTGTTTATATCAGTGTATTGCTAGAAGAGATATGCTACGAGGGCATTTCTACAGCAGGGTTATATGGGTTATATATTATCGCCCAAATACCCGCTGATACACGATACAGCACAATTAATCCAATAAAGACATAACTACAAAGAAATGCCAGTTAATGTGTAAGACTGTGTAAAACTGACCTACTGAACAAATGCTGATTTTGTTCAGAGGTAAGGTAATTTCATAAACTAATGGTTGTCCGGCTGTGGCATGTGGGTTGCTGGCAGCTGTGACAATACTATATATTGGACCAAGATGTCCTAATATATCACTATAGGTTGCATATTGCGATATATTGCAATATTACACTTATCCCACTGAAAATATTACAAACAGCTCAAATGAAAGTTATGGTGTGCTTAATATATGACCTCACATTGATAATTCAGCAGACAAATTGAGTCAAAGACTCTACCGAGACTGCAGTTTACACCCCATTGTAAATGTTTTTTTTCTTCCTCAAAACCCCCCTAACAAAAATCGATATTTTCATCTAAAAATCGATGCAGAATATCAAGAAAATAAATATCATGATCTACTGCTGTATCGATTTTTTAGCACAGCCCTCCACAATAAATAGTTCCACCACCACGCTTCCCAGTAGGGGGTAGCATAGTGGTGCAGCAGTTCAGCGTTCCCGGCTCAATCCTGACCTCAGACCCCACCTGCGTGGAGTCTGCATGTCCTCCCTGTGTCCACGTGGGTTTACTCCGGGTGCTCTGGTTTCCTCCCACAGTCCAAAGACATGCATTAGGTTAACTGATTGGCCCGGTGATTGGCCCGATGTGAGTGTTTATGACTAGTTTTGACGAAACCTTGTGCATGTCATCAAATGGCTTCTGCAGCTGATAGGACGTTAAATAAAAATCCCTCCCTTCACAGTAGCTACAATCTATTTTTGCTAGTGCGCTGCATTTGGTTTCTTCAAACATGGTGCATGGAGTTCAGTCCAAAAAGTTAAATCCTGTCCTCATCTGAAATCTCCTAAAAACTTGTGTCACATGCTATCAGAAGTGCAAATGAGCCTCACTGCCACACTGCCATACAAGCTGGCTTTTGTGTAAAGCTCGTGAGAATTTTTCTCACATGAACAGACTGACCAATCTTAGCCAGAAAGACATGCAAGTCCTTCAAAGCTGACACTTGATAATTTCCCTGTTCAATATCCTCCTGACGGAATGGTTCGATTCATGTGAGGTGTTTGTGGTGCCATACACGTTCCACGTCTTAATAATGCTCTGAATGCTATTCAGTGGTATAGCTAAAGCTGATAAACTCCTTTCCAATACTTTATCCCGTGGTCTTTTTGAAAGCAGCTTTACAGCTATGGTGAATTCGTTGTAGTATCATGCACTACTAATTGTGGAAACCTCAAAGAACAGCTGGTTTTATTCTAAAGTAATCAAAATCACTCCGACTGCTGTCAGGTGGGGGCAGATAACCTGGTGTGTGATCAGGGAAGGTGACTGGTTTGTAACAGGGCAGGTGGTGGTAAAATGGTAACTCGTCATAATTTTTATATATGTTATGTTTATAACATGTAAAATACAAAGGTGTAAAAACGTAAGGTGTTTGACAGGAAATTATGCTTTATTATAGGCAATGCAGCACTACACTGACACTTGTACGCAGCTTGAAAGACTTATTTTTTGGCCACACTGCAGTCCAGTCACTAAGATTTAGAACCACTGCACTAAATAAACACTATGACAAAATAACATGGGCATCCATTATAGTGCACAATTAACTCTCATGTATTCATAGATAGAGACAAAGGATAAACTATGGAGAGACAGTAAAATGTGGGACTAAACAGAACCTTTATCTGGCACATACCACAACAATGGCAGTCATACCACAGTAACCACATAAACATAAGAACAGCTAGACAGACAGCTGGAAAAAGGGATTGCATGCACATGCTTGGGTGTATAAAGGTTTCACAATATAAAGATTTCTTTCACTACTGAACTACTGTTGGAGGTGGGGTTTCTCTGCAGACTCTCTTTTGCATTCAGTCTCTCAACTTTTGCCATATCAGATTTGCCGCCTGAACCACGGGACCATAAGAGAATAAGAGAAGCAAGTAAGTGTGTCACATGATGGGTCTGAGTAAGAACCAGTCAATGAAACTAAGACAGAATGGCAGTTGTGAAGATGTGTATTGTTAGCAGAACTATGAGCTCTCTGATTCCCTGATCAAATGAAGACAGAAAGAAGCAGAGAGACCCGATGAGAAAGCAAAAATGATGGTGTGGCACAATGAGGGAGAAGAACAGCCATGAAAGGGAATAGATACATTGATAGACAGACAGACAGTAGACAAGTTAGACAGGAAAAGCATAGTTTGAAGGTAGTGCTGGGCAGTATACCGGTTCATACCATTTTGAATTTCCTGTATGGTATGAATTTTTTATATACCACCATACTGCAGCATAGCAGAAACAACAGCTGTAATACATTAGGCAGCAAATCATATAATATTTGTTCGCTGCTAGAAGCCATATAGAACGTCATCGCCAAACAGCATAGAGGGTACAGCTCGCTAGCTAGCCAGGTAGCATAACGTACACCACAGCCTAACATAACAGTCAGCTCCGTTGCTATACGGTTATGGGTGTAATGATACACTCACGATTCGATTTTCTCACGATTATTGATTTTACATTTGACAAAAGGCATTTCTTTTTCACTTCTGTAGTGTAACAATGAAAACAACACACATTTTCTCGTAAAAGTCTTTTTTTTTAACAATAAAACTTAGTCCCTTGCAATTAAAAGAAATTACTAGAAACATCTGGTTTAAAATTGTAAACAAAATGCCCTATTCTATCAGTGCAATAACTCTGTACAATATTTCTTATATTCAATATTTCTTTATCATATCACTAATCTTAAAGTGCAAAGTCTGTCTTTGACTGAGTTAATCTGTCTGTGGAGCTGTCTTATTCTGTTTTTGTACAGATGTGCACTGTTCTTGAGCAGGAATCCTACTTTCATTGTATAACTGTACAATGACAGTAAAGGCATTATCTCAGCTGTAGTTTCACCATATATTAAATAACATTCCTTTTTTATTTCTGAAGTATAACAATTCAAAATGGTGTACTTTTCTTGTACAAAAATTTAAACAAATAGAAACTTCAGTCCCCTGCAACTAAAAGAATTCTGAGAACAGAATATACGTCTCGGGATAAACGGGATAATGATATATCGTTACACCCTATACATGGCAGATCAAAGAACTGAAAATTAAGATGGAGGATGAAGAAAGTCAGAATGGAGACGCAAGAACCTGTGCCCAAGAAAAGAGCTGTGTCTGCAGTTTTTAAGCCTTTTGGTTTAAGAAATCCCACACAGACCAAAAGGCTATATATTGCAAAATTTTTCGAGCTGGTGTCAATGCAGTTAAGCAGTGCGCCAGTGAAGCAGTGAAGCTAAAGGCCAGATATCACTTGGAGGCATTTTCTCAATTCACTGCATATTATAGGAAAAGCAAACGGGCAGGGACATTTAGGTCGCAGTAACGATACAGTCGAGAGACGGGTTGACAGTAACGATTAAAACACTGGATTCAAGCTATGTCTTACCTGGACGAAAATACTCAAGCCAAAAAAGCCATATCTCTTTTTCCATCTGTTTTTAAAATGGAATGTTTCATTCATACTGAATGTTTTATATATTGGGTAATTTTGTGGAGCAAAGTAAACTCTAAGTTTACAAAGTAAACTCTAGTAAATAAAGCCTTCATTACACACATGATGATTTTTTGGTTAAACCTACCGTATTTTTCAGACCATAAAGCGCACTGGGTTATAAGGCGCAATATCAGTGATCGACTGCTAACGGGTATATTTTCATACATAAAGCGCACCGGGTTATAAGGCGCATTAAATAAAACAAAACTCTTAAGCTCCGTCGGAAGCTCAGTTTGGTCTTTACCTGGCGCAGGGCGTCTTCTTGCTTCCTCCACTTCCGTACCATTGATTCGTTAATGTTGAATTCTCTCACAGCTGCTCTATGTCCATGTTGTGCTGCGTGACTGATAGCGTTGAGTTTGAAATCCGCTTCGAAAATGAATGAATGAATGCACGTACCCTAATGCTGAAGCACATACCTTATTACTCCGCGATGCTGCGCACTACGGTGGCCGTGAGCTTCGTAACTTACCAAGGCCGTGCTAAAACATTTTGACAGATTTATGAGCGCCGTGTACCATCTACAATCGGTTCTAGGTCATAAGGTTCAACCATAATTAATTCATACATTAGACGCACCGCATTTTAAGGCGCACCCGACTGATTTTTGAGAAAATTAAAGGATTTTAAGTGCGCCTTATGGTCCAAAAAATACGGTATATATACACACCATGAAGTCGTCAGTATTTAAAAAAAAAAAAAAAAGATACAAATTCTGGGTCATACCACCCAGCACTACTTTACGGATAGAAAATTCAACAAAGAAAGGAGTACTAACATGCAGGAGGGAAAGACCACAACGGAGACATTACCATTCTTCTCTTTCAGGATGCAAAGATGCAGACCAGACAGGCAGCAGGCAAAAAGAACAGAAACAGAAAAGACAACAGAGGAAACAGAGAGAAAGACAAGAGGACAAACAAGAATGAGATAGCCGTTCTGTGCATAGAGATGTCAAGACAACCCTCCTAAACTCCAGCTTCACAATGCAGCAGCACTCCGGCATACCCAATTATGGAAAGAGGAACCTGGCTCATTTTACCATGGAACAAATGATCTATTTAACACTACCATCCGTTCAGACACTAGGATTCTTAAAGACAAACCAAGTAACAGCAGCTGTATAAAACTGTATACGATTGAATTTACAAATGTCAGAAGACCAAATTGATCACAAAACCACTGGGCAGAAAAATGAGCAGTGTTCCCCTTTAGGTTCTTTGTGTTCCTCTTACCAGACAGGATCTGCGTTAACGGCCTCATCAAACCACAGGATGTAGAGGCAGAAAGACCCGACAATCACAGCATGGATAGTGGACACAAGTCTGGAGAAACAAAGGTAAGTTAGTCAAGCCTGTCAGATAGGTACAGTACTGGGACTTGTACAGTGCACGGTCTTGGCTTATACCTAGTATGCAATAGTTTTTCAACATTCAGCAAGTGTTTTATCCTTCCTATTAAAAAAAAAAAAGTTTTTGGTATCTGGCATTTCCATCAGACACAGAGGCCTACAGTAAAAATTTAAATAGCCTTTTCTGAACTTCAGCCTCAAAATAAAAATGTTCCACAATGTTTTTTCTTTCAAAATGTCACATTTTTATTGTGCATTTTTATTTTGAGTTAACAGTATGGGTGAAACAATGCACTCTGCTCCTGATTAGTTTTTCTTTCGTTTTTTTTTATTATTTTCATTTTTTTAAACTAAAGACGCACCGATTGATCGGCCGGTTTTCAGCCTGATCGGCAAATCAGTCTCATATACAGTGGGGCAAAAAAGTATTTAGTCAGCCACTGGTTGTGCAAGTTCTCCTACTTAGAAAGATGAGAGAGGTCTGTAATTTTCATCATAGGTACACTTCAACTATGAGAGTTAGACTGAGAACAAAAAACAGCAATAAGAAGTCACGTTGTAGGATTTTTAAAGAATTTAATTGTAAATTATGGTGGAAAATAAGTATTTGGTCAGTAAATCTGGTTCAACTCAATACTTTGTAACATAACCTTTGTTGGCAATGACAGAGGTCAAACATTTCCTGTAAGTCTTCACCAGATTGGCACACACTGTAGCTGGTATTTTGGCCCATCCCTCCATGCAGATCTCCTCTAGAGCAGTGATGTTTTGGGGCTGTCGCTGGGCAACATGGATTTTCAACTCCCTCCACACATTTTCTATGGGGTTGAGGTTTGGAGACTGGCTAGGCCACTCCAGGACCTTGAAATGCTTTTTACGGAGCCACTCCTTCGTTGCCCAAGCGGTGTGTTTGGGATCATTGTTATGCTGGAAGACCCAGCCATGTTCCATCTTCAATGCTCTCACTGATGGAAGGAGGTTTTGGCTTAATATCTCATGATACATGGCTATGTTCATGCTTCTCTTAACATGGATCAGTCGTCCTGTCCCCTATGCAGAAAAACAGCCCCAAAGCATGATGTTTCCACGCCCATGCTTCACAGTAAGTATGGTGCAACTCAGAATCCTTCTTCCTCCAAACACGGCAAGTTGAGTTTTTACCAAAAAGTTCTATTTAAGTTTCATCTGACCACATGATATTCTCCCAAGTTGAAGTGCCCCTATAATGAAAATTACAGACCTCTCATCTTTCTAAGTAGGAGAACTTGCACAATCAGTGGCTGACTAAATACTTTTTCCCCCACTGTAACCAAACAAACAAGCTGTAGTCCCCTAAAATTCAAAGAAATGACTAGAAACAGAGGTTTAAAACTTAATAAAATGTCCTGTTGCATCATATAGTAAATAAATTAAATCATGCCTTTATAATTTCTAAAAATAACATTTCAAAGTAATGTGTACTTCTTACACTTAATGTGAATGGGAGCAGGACACAATCAAAAAATGCAACTACATCAGATGGCGTAATAAACAGAACGCATGTGACATCGTACCTCCCACAACGCACATCGGGACTTATTTGTATTGCGATGCATTGTGTCACGACGCACCAGTACACCTCTAGTTAACAGTAAACAAAAGTATGAGGTGTGCTACTGTACAGCATACGACTTTCAAAACTCAACCTTTGGACTATTGATCAAGTTGGAAAAGGCTGGGGTTTTAAACTAGAAAACACTGCAGGCACGGCAACTACGAACATAATGACACCGAACTGCTCGCACTAGATAAAAGACATTCGCGGAGTTAGATCGCAGAACCATAAGATGTTTTGTCACCTATGAATATATGCCCATGTTTTGAAAAATGGGTGCACTAGGCTTAAGTGCTTATACGTGTGAGACTAAGCAATATTTCTGGTTTATTTCAAAGTGGTGCAATGTGAATGGGTGTTCTGTAAACTAAAGCATATTTAGTCTTGAATCCCTTTGATTTTTTATTATTTTCTTGCCTGAGCACTTTATTCAGTATGTGGACATTTTGGCCTTCTGTACCATTCCTTCCTTTCATAAACCATGCCTTCTTTTCATGAGCCACATTTCATTCTTGCATCCGAGTACAGGATCAGGGCCAGTGTCAAATCTGCAGCTGCACTGAAGGAAGTCACTTTTGATAGAAGAAAAATCAGTAAACATGTTTTTTGCTTGAAGGATGATAGAGCATGGCTATGAATTACCTTTTTTCAAGCCATCCGCATTTATAGAGCTCTTTCAGAAATGTGTCTTTTAGCCCTCAGCCACACTTAAAAGCCAACCGGACCTTGGCATATCCAGTATTGAACAAACTCTGTGGTGTAAACACTGTTATGAAGGTTCACATAGTGTTTTAGGTACCTCACATTTTAAAAGTTCAAAATGAACTTCCAGAAGCATATTGTATTCCAACTCTTACTGGTCTTAACCTCCAAACTTATCCTCATGCAGAAACAATGGTGGGTAAAGTAAACAGAATAAACGTATGGGTTTAACTGTTTGTTAAGCGATCATCTTTTATAGCTTTGTCTGTTGTATTAGATGTAGTGAATGACCTATAAATGAGCAATACCCTAGAATATCATTTAGCATATTCAGGATACAGTTGGTAAATTTGCAGCTAGCTGAAACTAGACGTTTTACACTTCAAAATCCAAATAAATACACACATTTCTTCAGTGTTCCCTCACTAGTACAAAAGGAGGAGGAACATCCGCTATTCTGAAATATCCACTCACGTTGTAAATACAATAGGAAATACATTGTGCTGTCACATAAAAGATTTCTTGTTCCATAAATGTGTTTGTGTGTGAGAGACAGAACACACAGTGTAAGGAGGGGCGTCAGTGTGCGAGGCACATACCTCTACATTGAGATAAAACTGTACCCAACTTAAATAGTGTAAAAAAATATATATACGTAATATACAGTGGTGCTTGAAAGTTTGTGAACCCATTACAATTTTCTACATTACTGCATAAATAGGACCTAAAATGTGAGAGAGGCCTTCAGTTTGGAGAGCAGTGGCTTTCTCCTTGTAACCTTGCCATGCACACCATTGTTGTTCAGTGTTCTTCTGATGGTGGACTCATGAACATTAACATTAGCCAATGTGAGAGAGGCCTTCAGTTGCTTAGAAGTTACCCTGGGGTCCTTTGTGACCTCGCCAACTATTATACGCCTTGCTCTTGGAGTGATCTGTAAACATCATCAGATTTTCACACAACTCCTAAAAGTAGATAAAGAGATCAAGTTAAACAAACAAGACAAAAATATTGTATTTGGTCATTTATGAATTTAGGAAAATGATCCAATATTGCATATTAGTGAGTGGCAAAAGTATGTGAACGTCTAGGATTAGCAGTTAATTTGAAGGTGAAATTAGTGTCAGGTGTTTTCAATCAATGGGATGACAATCAGGTTGAGTGGCACCCTGTTTTATTTAAAGAACAGGGATCTATCAAAGTCTGCTCTTCACAACACATGTTTGTGGAAGTGTATCATGGCACGAACAAAGGAGATTTCTGAGGACCTACAAAAAAGAGTTGTTGATGCTCATCAGGATGGAAAAGGTCACAAAACCATCTCTAAAGAGTTTGGACTCCACCAATCCACAGTCAGACAGATTGTGTACAAATGGAGGAAATTCAAGACCATTGTTACCCTCCCCAGGAGTGGTCGACCAACAAAGATCACTGCAAGGGCAAGGTGTGTAATAGTTGGCGAGGTCACAAAGGACCCCAGGGAAACTTCTAAGCAACTGAAGGCCTCTCTCACACTGAATAATGTTAATGTTTATGAGCCCACAATCAAAAACCACTGAAGAACAATGGTGTGCATGGCAGGGTTGCAAGGAGAAAGTCACTGCTCTCCAGAAAGAACATTGCTGCTCGTCTGCAGTTTGCTAAAGATCACGTGGACAAGCCAGAATGCTATCGGAAGAATGTTTTGTGGAAGGAGACCAAATTTTTAACTTTTTGGTTTAAAAGAAAAGCGTTATGTTTGGAGAAAGGAATACACCGCATTCCAGCATAAGAACCTTCTCCCATCTGTGAAACATGGTGGTGGTAGTATCATGGTTTGGGCCTGTTTTGCTGTGTCTGGGCCAGGACAGCGTGCCATCATTGATGGAACAATGAATTCTGAATGATATCAGAGAATTCTAAAGGAAAAAGTCAGGACATCTGTCCATGAACTGAATCTCAAGAGAAGGTGGGTCATGCAGCAAGACCGTTTTAATGTGAGGAAACCCACCACCTCACAGCAGCTGATCTTTCTTGTACGGAGGAATGGGCTAAAATTCCTCCAGCGGTGTGCAGGACTGATCAACAGTTACAGGAAACGTTTAGTTTGCAGTTATTGATGGCTTCACAGGAGGGTCCCACCAGATCCTGAAAGCAAGTTCACATGCCTTTGCTACCACTAATTTAATATTGGAATCAATAAAGAAATGACCAAGTATCATATTTTTGTCTCATTTGTTGAACTGGTTTTTCTTTATAACTCTACTTTTAGGAGACATGTGTGAAAATCTGATGATGTTTTAGATCATATTTATGCATAAATATAGAAAATTCTAAAGGGTTGACAAACTTTCAAGCACCACTGTATGTATATAATTATTATGTGGCAGGAAATGTTGACTTTAAATAAACATTTCACTGCCTTGGCAATTTAGACAATGCCCGGCGCACTACAGTATCCCATATAGGATTGGTATATCATGGACTTCAACCATGGGTTCTTGCAATAATATGCCTAATAATTTCGTGAGAAGTGAGCTGTAGCCCTCTCTCTGTATATGTACATATGTTTTGATGAATCTGCCACAATGAACTACTCATTAAAAACACAAGCACATCACTTAAAATCTCAGAAACGTGCCGAACCATCGCCAGCACCTTGTTTAGAGACCCACAGAACTTCTCATTGCTAACGTTTATTGCTACACTAAATGGTGTTGCACATGTGTGTAATTTTCAGGCAAATTACGTTTAGTGCACATGCAAATGCAGAATGCATAGTGTTGAGTTTATGTGCATAAAAACAGTTCAATTCAGTCAGAATTTCATTCGAAGTGATGAAAACCTCTGCATATAAATGTAACCAATGACAAATATTACAAAAAATACTGACTTGCTCACACCGCATTTACGTCTTTTGTGCGAGTGTAGTACCTTGAGTTCCACTCGTTAAGTTTGCGTGGTGGGAGTTTTCCATAGCCCTGTGTTAACGTGGATGATACTAGTGGGCTGATGCCAGAGAAGAACAGCTGGAACCCAATGAAGCTTCCAGCCACCACATACAACTCTCTTGCCTCCATTACTCACCTGTGGAGCATACAAACAAAGCAGTCAGTGGGACAGATGTGGGAAAAACATATTACATCTGTCTCATTGTCTGAATCACTGACTTATAACAGTCGTAAATCTTGGCAAACAACATACAAGTACCACACTAGCTGAGAGGGTCTAATAAAACAGCTGTACTGGGGTCCTGGTGGATCAGTGATTCGGGCTCAGAGCAAGTGTTGTGAGATGTTACAACTGTTGTTTGTTTGAACGAGGCCCTTAGTCCCTCTTTGTTCCATGGGTGATGTAGCCTGGCTCTAACCTCAACAAGGTCTGTTACATAAAGTAGATCATTTTTTGTACTGACAACTGTCTGTATTGACGTTTTACCTTGATGCCAAGGTTTACCCAATTATGGAGTGCTCTGACAAACAAGTTCTGATCGAGAGAGGTTTGAAAGGGCATTTATTTCCATGTTTTAACTTGTGAAAAACTAAAGTATTTTGAGAAAATATGAACAGCAGGTCAAATGAGGAACGATGAATGTGTTGTACACGTTCACATCCAGTTTTAGATTAAAGTGCAGTAAATAGCAGTGGAGAATGTGATATGTTGTTCATGTATTTCCTTATAGAGGAGGGTCAACGTCTTGTAGTACACTCTGTACAGGGCACTTCAGTATTTCCCCAGTTCACTTGTAAACAGCTTTCAAACATACGAAAACACAAAGTTGAAAGTTAAAACACACATACTGAATCTGTGAGACATGATATAGTCAGCTCATTGGTAAAACCATTACCATCTCTTATCTGTAAACAAAAATAACAACACTGACAACGTTATTTCACCAATTACATTTCACAATGGGGAGTTAAGTATTTAATCATCACTAACCATTAGCCTTTCTGTTAGACTGGTCAAAGCTCTGTTTCAAACCTCCACATAATCAGATTGTACGAAAAATGCCTTACAATCCCATAATCTTGTTAAAATGCCACAACATACCAGGAACAACAGTGTTTCTTTAAAAGAGCTTTAAATAATTAATCCAGCCCGCTATGCAGCTGACAATGCAGTAACAATAGAGCGCTGATAAAGGTGACATGGAACTGCCAATGATCCAATGGCTGGCTGCCATTCTTCTCCAGATCATGCAACTGAGACGCTGGTGTCTCCTATGGCACGTAAAACAAATGTCATAATGACTTTTCCAATACACTGATACATTTACTACTGGTTGGTATTGACAAACGAGTGCAAACAGTAGCCTAGACTTTCCCCTTAGCTTAGCCTTCACCCGGAATTCACCTGTACAAGCATAAGGCATTACGCTAACAAAGTGAAATATAAGTGGTTGTGTAACTGCACTTTATGGTCTACAACAGCTTTCTTAATACATAAAGTACAACTAGTATCAAACAGCTGTCAGCTACAGATGCCTAGGCATTCCATATTAAACTAAAAACAATGGTAAATGATGCACTTCAAAGTGTTAAGAGTATTATCTTCACGACTAAGAACAGACGCCTTGAAGAGTGGGTTTACTGGAAGAACACTCACAAGAGCCTGCATGGAGTCATCAGAGGAATGTGAAAATAATTAAATGTCCCAACATATAAAGGTATAGAGTTTCCTAATCAATCCAGGTATTGATCTCATTTGAGAGAAATAATAGAATATTCAAGGAACACCATATCTAGCATTCACACGTTATTCTGTTTTTTATTTATAATATGATCAGACACGCCCAGGTGTCAATTCCCTACCCTGCCACTGCAGAGACCCCTACCCAACCCTGCAATGGGCTGGTGGCCCGTTCAAGGTACACACTTGACTGCGCTCTCTGAATTCCTTAATAGGCACTGGACCCACTGTGACCCTAACCAGGATAAGCAGGGATAAAATGTTTCAAAAAAATTAATTACATTACACACCTTATAGCCACATCTGCGAAGTGTGGGACTGTGGTAGCCTAGCGAAGTGTGGGACTGTGGTAGCCTAGCGGTTAAGGTACTGGACTATGGACCAGAAGACCCAGAGTTCAAATCCCACCTCTGCCAACCTTCCACTGTTGGGTCCTTGAGCAAGACCCTTAACCCACAAGTGCTTGGATTGTAAGAGTGTACCAATTGATAAGGATAAGGATAAGGGATAAGGGCGTCTGCTAAATGCTGTAAATGTAAAATGTAAGTGTGACCCCATATTTCAATTTCTCCATATTGCAAGTAAGCTACAGATGGCCATATCGTGTAGCCAACTTTAAAACAGGTACTCCCTATTAACTATGGATGCTAGTACAGCAAAAGTATGAAGCCATTTTCCTGACACAGGAAGTCCCCGACTTACGATGTGGATACGTTCCGACAAATCCATCATAAATTGAATATATACCGTATAAATCATGGCGTATATTTACTTTAATCAGACTTAAAACATGACCACAATCGACGGCTTTTCCTCACAACTGCGTTTCCCAGTGCTACCTTAAATAGCGCAGGAGAGTATCGTACTGCATATCGTAGTTGGGCAAAATAATTAACAAAGTTATTTTATAATACAGACTTGAATATCTCATGAAATGTATTGAACAAAATACTGACAGTGAAAAACAATATTATTATTGTGCGACCATGGCATTTCCTCACTACATTTCCCAGCGTTCATCACTCCCGCACTGCAGAGTTCTTAGCGGGAGAGTGCACCAGAGCATCATACTGCATATCGCTTAACCGGGGAAAAATCAAAATTTCTGCTGACTGTACATTTATGTGCAATATTGAATTTTCATCAGTCATGCCATCACAAAACAGAGAGTACCTGTACACATTAGTTGTGATATTTAGGTTAGTGCCGGTGCATGAGTAGTGCGACATTTTAACAAACCTCAGCACAATGGTGTTGTCAACAAAATTTTAACATTTTATCAGAGTCAAATAACAACTGTGGCAATCAATTCATATTAACATTTTATCTACACTTACTGGCCACATCAGGTACAAAATTAGGCTGCAGACAATAGCTATCCTATTATCTACTCTCTAGTATCTACCTAACCACCACAGAATCACTGACTCTCACTGTGATGCTGGATCACTGGTAATGTACATTTTTTCTGTACAAGTACATCAGAGAGAACAGTGCTGCTGGAACTTTTAGACAGTGTATATTTTTATCAGCCAGCTTTGTTTGTGCAGCTAGTAGGTGTGCAGTTAAAAACTATAGGTCAACTTTTTCCAAGCACCATTTGTGCTATGCTCATGTACATCTTTATCAGTGGACACTTTCTGATGCTACAGACAGGATATTTCAGATAGCAGACCTTTTTTCACCCAGTTTTGACAGTAATGGATTTTAAAACCCAATCAGAGTTGCCATAGACCAGTGCTGAACACTGCTGTGTCAGTGTCACTGCTGAGAATGATTCATCACTAAAATGATAACTACAGTCCCCTCAACAATTACAGGCACACCTGGTAAAGATGAATGAAAATAATTAATCTCACACTAAAAGCTTAATCTCACACGGAAGTAAAATGGAAAAAAATCCAACCTTTCATTGAGGTAGATTTAGTCTGAGAACAAAAAATCTTTCAGCACGAAGTATTACTTTTAACAAAACCACATGTGCCACAATTATTACTTTGTACAGGTTGGAGAATACAGAGCAGGGAATTTGAGACCAATTCTCTTTACATTATCTCTCCACATCGTCAAGGGTCCTCTTTTGTGCACTCTCTTCTTTAGCTCACCCCACAGGACTTACATTTACACATTTGGCAGACGCCCTTAACCAGAGCGACTTACAATTCAGTCTTACAATCCAAGCAATTCTGGGTTAAAGGCCTTGCTCAAGGAAGGACCCAACAGTGGCAGCTTTGGCAGAGGTGGGATTTGAACCCTGGACCTTTTGGTCCATAGTCCAGTACCTTACCCGCTAGGCTAACACAGTCCCAATTTACATTTATGTCATTTAGCAGATGCCCTTATCCAGCACGATTTACAATTGATACAATCTTACAATCCAAGCAATTGTGGGTCAATGGAAGCTTGAGATTTTGGGTCAGGGTGGGATTTGAACCCTGGACCTTCTCATCTATAGTCCAGTACTTTAACCACTAGGCAACCACAGTCCCTGGACTTCTATGGGTTTAGATCAGGGTACCATTTTTGTGTTAATCTGGACATGTTTTGGATCATTGACCTGCTGGAATAACTGCCTAAGGAGGTTCCCATGGCCTTGGAGCAAAATTAGCCCAATACCATTACAAACCCTCCACCATACTTAACAGTGCGCATCACGTTCTTTTCAGTGTACGTGATTATTGGGGATTTTTGCCTCTATTACCATCCTCCTCACTGTGCATGACAGCAAATTAAACCTGGGTCCCCGCCCAGGCAAGTTCATCACAGTTCCAGTTGACTGCCCCAACTGTAGATATGGACATTTTCAGGTGTGTAACTATTTTTTAAAGCTATTCCCTGACTTCAATTGAAGTCAGCACACTCTTCTCTGATATGAATTGCATATTCTCTTGTCTTTCCCATTCTGAAGAAAGACTAAGAGAATTCGACTTCTCTCTCACCTCATATACTGTACACAAACCAGTAAAACAGGACATCATGAATTACTCCTTGGAAGTTCCAAGACACTCTGATCAACTTACGAGAGTAAAATATGTGAGAAAAAAAGCTTCAGTTACATTTTGTTTCTATGATTTTTTTAGGGGTGCTAATAACTGTGGCGTATGTGGTTTTGTTAAAAATAAAACTTCCTCATGAGGGATTTTTTTCCCCCTCACACTAAATTTACTGCAAAAATGGTCATTTTTTTGATCAAGCTAATTCACCAAATGGTGAACTGTTTTATTCTCCTTAACCACCAGTGCCAATAATTGTGGGGTGGACTGTAGATGGTGGTGGTCTGAGTATTTTCTTTATTATTGAATAGCAGGGAGGGCAGGTGGATGACAAACTGTACAAAGGACTAGCATGCCTATACGAAGATATTGTGTCCTTACTGATGGTACACAAAACATCCACTGACTGTAGGTACAGTGTAAGAGTACACAAACTGACAACTCTGCATATTTAGTGTTGGTTTGTATCTTGGAAGTGTTGGCAACGCCTGCAAAAAAAGGAAGCAAGACACCATCTGTTGCATATGGACAGTTTTAGATATTATTTTTCTTCTTCCTTGCATTCTTGTGTGTTACCCCTTCATTGGAGGATGCTTATTGTGTTTGACTTTTGGTTACTACTGTCAGTGAGTTGTTCAAAATTTCATCAAGGTTCTTGTAGTTGACAAACTCTGGTCAGCACACACTTAATCATTCAATAAGAATGGTCTACCGGCCAAATCATATCTAGTCAGTGGTGGGCCTATGGTCTCTACACACACTTAATCATTTTATAAGAATGGTCTACTTGCCAAATCATATCTGGTCAGTGGTGGTCCTATGGTCTCTATGTATAGAGGGACTGTGCTAGTCTAGCAGTTAAGATCCTGGACTATGGACTGGTCCAAATTCCAACTGACAATGTTGGGTCCTTGAGCAAGACCCTTAACCTACAACTGCTTGGATTGTAAGGCTATTCAACTGTATCAACTGTATGTCGCTCCGGACAAGGGCGTCTGCTAAATGACTGAATGTAAATGTATTGATTAACAGGGTAGAAGGCAAACTGTACATGACAACAGATTGTCTACAAAGTAAAAGTGAACCAATCTAAGTGCATAGCTATAATAAACTGACAGCTCAGCATAACTAAAGTTGGTTAGCACAATGGAAGTATTGACTGTACTGCTATGAAAGATCCTAACCTATGATAAAAAACCCACTTGGCTAGTTAACAGGAATGCCACAGATTGCGTCAATATGCGGAAATATGCGCAAAAAACAGGACTGAACCACCGTCTACACACAGGTTAAGACGTTAGCTACTGTCTGTAACCGTTCATTTATATATAGTCTATTTTTGCACTAGCAGAGCTGGAAGACAATAGGCGACATGACAATATTACATTACTACCCCCAGCAAGCCTGAGCATCACTATACTGGACAGTACAGACAAACGAAAACGCTCTGCTGCTGCAACATGGGTGCAGTCTGGTATTAGATGCATTTCGGAGAGATGTTGCTCAGACAGCACGTATGGACCACCCAAGCAGCAGCCAATGGGCTCAGAATACTGAACTTACCTAAACAAAGGCTACGTAAACGGTCACTTAGTAAAGATATAGCAACCGTATGATTAATCACAAGTACCACTGCATTAAGATATAAGCGAGCGACTTGTTACCTTGCTGCAGGCGCATATAAGCAGCTCTTTGCTCCCCTCGTCTCTCTTCACTTCGCAAACTTAGCCGGAAAGCTAACAAAAACAAGTCCGTCACGGACTATCCGAAACACGGAGAGTCACAGAGACCGATTCATGCTCCTCCTCCAAAATAAAACCGCTTTTAGTAGGCATTTGCCCCACTTTTTGCGACGCTTTGACAGCTTGAGCTAAGTGGTGACACACACGGACCAACACACACACTTTGCTAGGCCAATCCCACAGCATTACAGCAGCGAATGAAACCTCATACTACGGTACCATACTAAATTGTGTAGCAAAACACCCCAATGCGACGAGCTGCCCTACCGTACGGTTTAGTATGCTATTTAGTATGCTAGTATGAACCGTACGCTTCAGATGCAGCCACGTATGAAAGAAGAATTCGGCCATAGATCGGTATGGCAGTAACGACACCAGCGTGGTGTTAAAGAAAACGCCCTCCTTTCTATTGTATATTACAGCCTTATATGGTTGAAAATACATATAAAAAATGAAAGTTAATTTCAGTCGGAACTCTAAAAAGACACTCAAGCGTTTTTCAACCGAACGCATTAGTACAGTTACCGTTTAACGTCCGTTCTATGAAACACTACATTGACTGAAACAGACGTTAACTGGACATCATTTTCACATAGGCCCTAGTAGTGATACTTTGCAAATAGTGTTATATTTTAAACAATAATATTAATTAAAACAAAATATGAAAACATGTAGTAGGCTTACTGTATTGTACAATACAGTAATTCTTATTTTTGTATATTTTATGTCATTTGAAACACAACAAAAACGAAAGGAACCATACCATATTATTTCTAAATTCAAAACTGCGATTCTTTTGTCAGCAGGTGTCACAAGGGTTCGCTCTTACTAATGTTCTGTCATTCAAATGTGAATTAGAGGTATATAAGGTATATTTACTATTGTAATTCTTAAGACCTCAGGCATTAAAGTGAATGGATGCTAATTGGATGGACGTTAAACGATGCATATACCTGTATTGCATTTCATCATTTTTCCCTGTACCAAGAATAAAAAAGAAAACCAATTTCATAACAAGTCACTTGTAAACGGATTCCATAAAGTCCATACTAGTGATTGGAAAGAATAGAATGACTCTTTTTCCATGTACTTGTTTCCTTTGTGGTATGGTATCACAGACTCACAATTGCTTAAAAATGTTATGAAAATGTATTTTTGGTTAATTGGCATACTCTTATACTAAAATAACAGAAACGTAAGAATTGTAACATTTATTTAAAGTTCATGTCTTTAAGGAAACTACACTGATCAACCCTAACATAAAACCACTGAAAGTTAACAGTTAAAACCACTGACAGCAATAACAACGACAGTGTGATGCTATGTGGGCATTGTTCTGCTGGGAAACCTTGGGTTGAACGTGGTTTCTGATTGGTGAGAGGTTTTTAGCTTTTAAACAGATTCAGCCTTAACATTCAAACCACCTCCTTGTTTTTATTTTCCATTTGATCATCTCCACTTACCACAGAGATTCACTTTGTAGTTCTACAATTACCTGCTGTAGTCCATTTTTTGCTCTGCATACTTCGTTAGCCCTCTCTCACCTTGTTTTGCAGTGGTCAGGACCACCACAGGGCCACCACAGAGCAGGTTTTATTTGGGTCGTGGATCATTCTCAGTGTGACATTGATGTGATGGTGGTGTTATT
>JAJAGP010001338.1:0-35599 GCA_025084515.1 Ancistrus triradiatus
AAAGTCCGTGTTGCCCCAAAACATCACTGCTCTAGAGGAGATCTGCATGGAGGAATGGGCCAAAATACCAGCTACAGTGTGTGCAAACCTGGTGAAGACTTACAGGAAACAACAACAAAGGTTATGTTACAAAGTATTGAGTTGAACTTTTGTTATTGACCAAATACTTATTTCCCACCATAATTTACAATTAAATTCTTTAAAAATCCTACAATGTGATTTCCTGGATTTTTTTGGTCTCATTTTGTCTCTCATAGTTGAAGTGTAGCTATGATGAAAATTACAGACCTCTCTCATCTTTCTAAGTAGGAGAACTTGCACAATCAGTGGCTGACTAAATACTTTTTTGCCCCCCTGTAAATAGCTTCATAGGTTATTTATATTTTTAAGAGAATTGTTTTGTTTTGCAATTACTATGATGAGTTATGATTGGTGTAGTGTTTTCATGAATGAATCTAACATGAATGAATGTCTCCTAAATGTCAAGAGAGGGGGTTGCTGAACTAGCACACATCCACATTATTAGGTACATTTAGTATTGACTTCTTCTAAAAGTGGTCAACCTATCTATAATGTATGGTTATATGTGGCCTCGATTGTACGCTGTGTGCATCTGTCTCACTAAAACCCCATTTGCACAAACAATGGTGCTTGAAAATTTGTGAATGCTTTAATAATTTCTTTATTTCTGCGTAAATATGACCTCAAACATCAGATTTTCACACAAGTATTAAAAGTAGATAAAGAGAATCCAATAAACAGATATTGGATATTTATTGAGGAAAATTTCAGATCTGTGAGTGGCAAAAGTATGTGAACCATTGCGATAACTGCAGTTGCACATTTCCGGTAACTGCTCAGTCCTGCACATTGGTTTAGAGGAATGTTAGCTCATTCCTTCACACAGATCTATTTTTTATTATATTAAAGTCAGGACCATTCCAAATCATTTAGTATTTAGACCTTAATCTTCTTTAACCATTCTTTGGAGGAACAAATTGTGTGCTTTGGGCCGTTGTCTTGCTGCATGACCCACTTTCTCTTAAGATTCAGTTTTGTTGACAGATGTCCTGACATTTTCTTTTAGAATTCTCTGATATAATTCAGAATTCATTGTTCCATCAATGATGACAAGCTGTCCTGGCCCAGATGTAGCAAAACCGGAACAAACATGATACTACCACCACCATGTTTCACAGATGGAGTAATGTTCTTATGCTAGAATGCAGTGTATTCTTTTCTCCAGACAATAATAATTCAGAAACTCTCATTTGAACCAAAAAGCTCTAGTTTCCTCTCATCCATTCACAAGATGCTTGTCCAATATCCAGCCTTCTGTATTGTTCATGTGCTACATGATGGACAGCAGTGCTATTTTTAGAGAGCTTCTTCCTTGAAATACTGCCATGCACACCATTGTTGTTTATTGTTCTCTTGATGGAAGACTCATTATCATTAAACCATGTGAGAGGAACCCAAGGTTCCTTTGTGACCTTGCAGTCACAAAATATGCGAGTATTACACGCCTTGCTCTTGGAGTGATCTTTGTTGGTCAAATGAGTAACAATGGCCTTGAATTCAAACAGTACGCCATATGTCTGATTGTGTATTGGCTGGGTACTAACTCTTCCAAACCTGATACAAATAAAAGAAAATAAATAAAAGCTCATCCTTTTCTGAGGTCCTCAGAAAACTGTTTTGTTAATTCAACACTCCCACAGACATTTTTTTAAGATTTGACTATGACAGATCCCTGTTTTTTAAATACAGTATGGCATTTGATTGTCATCCCATTTATTAAAAGCATGGCTAATGCTAAAGGTTCTCATACGTTTGCCACTCACAGATATTCTCAATAAATACATGACCAAGTATGATATTTTTGTTCCATTTGTTTAACTGGGTTCTTGATATCCACTTTTAGGACTTGTGTTTCAAATGTGTTTCTCTCCTCTGCTGTACTTCTAATCTAATTATGTCTAACCATGGTTTGTTGTCGTGGTCTCTGACTATCAATTTTACTTTACCCATAAGAAAATGTTAGTGCTCAGTGATCGCTCTTTCTTAGATCAGGAGACTTATTGCTGATTCTCTTTTATGTTTCAAATGCATATAAACGTTGTCACAGACGTTTCCCCTAAAATTTCTTAGAAATGGAATGAGACAGAAAGGAGAAATAAATACATTTGAGATTAAAGGAGATTATCTTAAAAAGTTAACTGGTTGCAAGTCCTGCCTGAGGTTTGAACCTAGAATATCAGGGAATATATCAAAGTCTGTTCTGCTTCTAGCTCTTCTGAGCTAACATGGTTCCAACTCTAAGCTTGAAAATATATACAATTGTTATAATCTGAATAAGTGATGGTTGAACAAATAAAATCAATGAATGTTGATTTATTTGCGTATGCTAAGTGTGCAATTTGAACAAGGTACAGTTATGGCCAACCATTAAAAAGGTTTTTTTTTGTGTTTATTTCTGCTTATTCCTGGTCAGGGTTGCTGGGCTAATCTGGCTTTTCCCAGACAGGGCACAGGCATTTGAGTTCCCTGGACAGGATGCCAGTCCATTGCAGGGCTGGGTAGGGATAGCTATGCCAGTGCTGGCAAATTATTCACTGAAGTTTTCCTCCCCCTCTGGCACAGTCAATCATAACCCTACATGTGAGCTGTCAATTGTCTGGCATAGCCATTTTTTGACAAATGACAGTTATTATAAAAATACTCACATTAAACCAAAAGAACTATTGGTATGAGTGAGAAATGTTTACATTTATTTTGAGAGTTCAGTTTTTTAGCTGCTTAAAGAAACATTTGAATCATTATGTAACCAGATCTGAAGTAAAAGCCAAACATTTATTTTCCTTTAATTTCACTGTTGTCTAAAAAAAACACAGATATACACATGTGGACAAAATAGTTGGTACCCCTCAGTTAATGAAAGAAAAACCCACAACGGTAACAGAAATAACTTTAATCTCACAAAAGTAATAATAAATACAAAGTCTATGAAAATGAACAATGAAAGTCAGACATTGCTTTTCAACCATGCCTCAACAGAATTATTTTTAAAAATAAACTCATGAAACAGACCTGGACAGAAATGATGGTACCCTTAACTTAATATTTTGTTGCACAACCTTTTGAGGCAATCACTGCAATCAAACGATTCCTGTTTCTGTCAGGGAGACTTCTGCACCTCTCAGCAGGTATTTTGGACCACTCCTCATGAGCAAACTGTTCTAATTGTCTCAGGTTTGAAGGATGCCTTTTCCAGACGGCATGCTTCAGCTCCTTCCAGAGATGCTCAATAGGATTTAGGTCAGGGCTCATAGAAGCCACTTCAGAATAGTCCAGTGTTTCCTCTTATCCATTCTTAGGTGTTTTTAGATGTGTGTTTTGGGTCATTATCCTGTTTTAAAACCCATGACCTGCGACTGGGACCAAGCTTTCTGACACTGGGCAGCACATTTCTCTCTAGAATTCCTTGATAGTCTTGAGACTTCATTGTACCCTGCACAGATTCCAGACACCCTGTGCCAGATGCAGCAAAGCAGCCCCAAAACATAACAGATCCTCCTCCATGTTTGACAGTAGGGACAGTTTTCTTGTGTTCTTCATGTTTCTGTCTGTGAACATAGAGATGATGTGCCTTGCCAAAATGTTCCATTTTTGTCTCATCTGTCCATAGGACATTCTCCCAGAAGCTTTGTGGCTTGTCAACATGTAATTTGGCAAATTCCAGTCTGGCTTTTTTATGTTTTGTTTCCAACAATGGTGTCCTCCTTGGCCGTCTCCCATTAAGTACACTTTGGCTCAAACATCGGCGGATGGTGCGATCTGACACTGATGTTCCTTGAGCTTGAAGTTCACCGTTAATCTCTTTAGAAGTTTTTCTTGGCTCTGTTGATACCATTCGTATTATCCGTCTCTTTGATTTGTCATCAACTTTCCTCCTGCATCCACGTCCAGGGAGGTTGGCAACAGTCCCATGGGTCTTAAATTTCTGAATAATATATGCAGCTGTAGTCACAGGAACATCAAGCTGCTTGGAGATGGTCTTGTAACCTTTACCTTTAACATGCTTGTCTATAGGTTTCTTTCTAATGTCCTGAGACAACCCTTTCTTTTGCTTCCTCTGGTCCATGTTGAGTGTGGTACACACCTTGTCACCAAACAGCACAGTGACTACCTGAAGCCCTATATATAGGCCCACTGACTGATGACAAGATTGTAAACACCTGTGATGCTAATTAGTGAACACACCTTGATTTAACATGTCCCTTTGGTGACATTTTTCAGGGGTACCATCATTTCTGTCCAGGCCTGTTTCATGAGTTTATTTTTTCAAATAATTCTGTTGAGGCATGGTTGAAAAGCAATGTCTGACTTTCATTTGTTCATTTTCATAGACTTTGTATTTATTATTACCTTTGTCAGATTAAAGTTATTTCTGTTACCAATGTGAGGTTTTTTTTCATTAACTGAGGAGTACCAACAATTTTGTCCACGTGTGTATTAAGGAGATCTCCCTTGTGGCTTCATTTTGTTATGAATAGTATTAAAGTTGGTTTACTAGGTAATATTGAATATACTTAGGTTTGTAAGTTTTAGTGTAGGCTGTTTGTTTCACTAGTAGAACCTAACTATCAGGGTATTTACTATGTTTAATTATTTGATAGCTGATTCAATGGAGAATTAAAAATATTATACATAATGTCAAAAACTGTTATTATAATATGCTCTAAAATTAATTCATCAATTTTGTATTGTGTTAATATTAATTAAGATGAAATACCTTTAACAACTTCAAGCAAATTTGCTTGGAGGATTTGTGATACTGCCAGTAGTATGGAAGATCACCCCGGTTTATGGAAGATATATTAGACTATGAATTAATGAGGTCTATTACTTATTTAATGGATTGGAGATTTAAACTCCAGAGACTGTTTGTGATATCTTGGGTGAGTTCTGATGCCGCTCATGTCAACTATAATTCTGGCATATAGCAGCGGCTAATGGCTTGATAAATAATGCAAATAATGGAGGAGTGAGTGGAAGCCTTGACTGTTACCATCACTTAGCGCAAGGCTCTGTGATGCCATTAGTAATAATTGACTGAGTGGGTGGTGAATAGAAAGTATCCTAATTCTGTGTAAAAAAGATCATGCAAATCCAAATTTGTTAAAGAGGTAAAAAATAAATAAATAGCTACAATTCCAGATAACATTGCCAAATGTCTTTTTTTATTCTATTTAAGGATACAGCAACAATGTATTCATAGTGTTCCTGTTTTAAAAAAGTTAATTAGGTTGAATAAACCATGTGTGTTGTTTCAGGAATACCTTTCAATAAAACCAGTTTGATCTTGTTTGAGATCTGTGTATGAGATATGGCATAACTGCAGATATACAGCTAAACCTGTGGAGGACAAAAGTTTATATAAACCAGGACAGACTTAATGTTAACATCAATCTTGTACTTAACATTCCATTAAGGAATGTGGTTTGTTCGCACCAGAGTTCATTTTAAAACAATACTTTAAAGAGAGATTTATTTCAGTCTTGATTCATTATATCAAATTTCCAGGACTGAAACACAAAATGCCTATTCATTGCAATGGTGTTGCATTATCTACCAGGAAGCACAGGTTTTAAACACTACCATCTACATTTGATGGGGTTTACATTAGTAAAACATTATTTGAACCCATGGCTTGAATCAAATAGCTGATGGCATTGTGATATGGAAAACATAAACTGTTGTGTAATATTGTATTTGCTCTTATTTGTCTGTAGTGAACACCTTGCAGTTAAACCACCGGTCTCAATCACTGGGATAGGGTCTTCCTTCCATTCTGATTTGTTCAAGTCTGACAAGTCATTGTATGTTTAAAGTCAATATGTGTTGAGTGTCTCATGTGTTTTTCCTATGAGTCAACATATCCTGTTTAAAACTTCTTTCCTACTACCGTAGTGATCTGAGGAGGGATAAACTATGAACCAGCAACAGGGTGCTGGGTGCCCAAGGCTTACTGATGCATGATGGCTGTCCCCTGCTGATGCCAACTGACAGAAGTTATGCTGTGGCACCTGGATGCACTGTTTGAAGATGACAAGCTGATGGAGGGAATGTTCTGCTGGGAATCCCTACACTATGGATGCCAATTTGACACGAACAACTGACCTAAACATGGTTGCAGATCAGGTCATAATAATTTGAGCACTGATCTTTCGATCTTTTTTTAACCCAAAAGGCTAATATTGTAATGGCAGTGTATTTTATACAGTGTTCAGTCATCTACAGTTCCCTCCACCATTATTAGCACCCCTGGTAAAAATGAATAAAAGATTTGGTAAATTAGATTAATCTTATTCAATAAAAAAGAGAAAAATCTCACCTTTAATTAAAGTCAATTTAGTCTGAGAAAAAATATCAAGAAATAATTATTTTTTAACTAAACCACGTGTCACAAACTTTGTATCACCGTTACTATAACATCTTATGAAGTTTGATGATACAGAGCAGGGAATTTGAGACCATTATTCTTTACACGATCCCCCATAGGTTTTCTATGGGTTTAGATCAAGGGACTGAGATGGCCATTGCAGAATCTTGATTTTGTGTTCAGTAAACCTTTGTCTGCTGACCTCTCCATATGTTTTTGGGTCATTGTCCTGCTGGTAGATTCAATTACGATCCATTTTTACTTTCCTGGCAAATAGATTTTTGCTTTCAAATGTCTTGGTATTTCATTTAATTCCATCCACATACCCTAACAACTTTCCAAGGACAGCCCCCTCAACACTGCCAACACTCCTCCATACTTAACAGTGGGCATCAGGTTATTTTTAGTGTTGTTATCCTTCTTTTTACCCACCTTGAGTGTCTGTTGCCAATATGTCCCAGTCTCCAAAAGTCCCTGTAGCATTTAACAAAAATTAGGTGAAAGGCTTTTATTTGGCAAGCCTTCCAAATAATCTGTCGGCAAGGAGGTGTCATCTGATGGTAGTGTTGGAGTCTTGGTGACCCCATGATGTTACTCTTTACTGTAACTCTCTAATTGCAATCTACTGGGGATCCTTTGGTCCTCGTCCAGGCTGGTTTATCACAATTCCAGTTGACTGGAATTTTTATTAATTGTCATAAATAAAACTTTAAATATGGGCTTTTTCATGCAAGTAGCTATTTTATAGCCATTCCCTGACTTTTTGATGCTTTTCTCATATTTGAATAGTGTGTTCTCTTGTCCTTCCCATACTGATGAGAGAATTTGCCATCTGGTTCACCTCAAATATATGACTAAGTGAAACATGATGAATTACTTTGTCCCTCTGATCCACTTCAAAACAAAAAGAAATTAAAATATTCAGTTAAATCTTGTTAGACATTTCTAGGAGTGCCAATAATAACCACGTACGTGTGGCTTTGTTAAATATTTTTTTCATGATAAGGATTTTTTCCTCAGACTTAATAGCCTCATAAGTCTTCATACTTTCTTAAAGTAGCCTATGTACTGCGGAGGGTACTGTAATTCCCATTACATAAAGTTAACATTGTTATTGAATTATTTATTAATTGTGTACAGAAAACACTATTTATTTAATATTCTATGTGCTTTTTTGGTCGAACAAGTCCTCGTGCTTTTCCACCGTGTAATGTATATGCTCCACCACACGAAGCACGACTACTCTTCAATCGACTACTATCGTCTTTTAGTCTGACTGATAGGTAACGATTGAGAGGGTCTTTTCATAGTACGTTTCCATTTATTTGCTGCAGATTCGTGTGAGTTTTGTTAAAGGAGGTACAAGAAGCAATCAATAGAAATGTCTACCGCTCTGGAGAGTTACATCAATCGTATCCTTTATATCGCTGCTGCACAATGCTTAATGTGGCAAACGTGTTGTTGGCGAAAGGCTAATTTAGCCATACTAGCTAGATTAGCTTGTGTTACGCACGTCTTAACCCTGCATGAGGGTGTGAATTGTAAGTTGTTTGTTACAGTGTGGTTAGCAAATGTCAAATAGCAAATAGTGAAGATCATGGTGATCCGTACAGTTGTGCAGATTTGCAAACATACGTCGATCTTAAACCCTGTTAAAATGTTTTACCGTTTGATTAGTTTCTAAGAGTGAATTGCAAAGTAAATGCCAAGTCCTATTGCATGCCATGATTTGCTCAAGTATAAAATGCTAGCCAGAAAACGCTTTCACGGATGTCCGCGTTAACCCTTCTCCGTACACAAAACATTAAGGCTGAACATGTATTTCCTTGTGATGATTGCTCATAAGTGCGCCTTCAGTGCTTAAACTGCTCAGATATAAAAATGACTTGGATGAGTGGATGTATTTAGTTTCTTTAACCTGTGCATGCTTAACACAGGATTGAACTATGAACTCTGTAGTAATTTGCTGAATCATGCATCTACTTTAAGGATATAGAACCCAGCATTCATATTTAATTCAATTTATTTAATCTAATTCTTGTTCTTGCCTTAGCTTTATATAGAAATACGCGCCGTTTAAGCACCGCATTATGTTCTGTGAAACAGACCGTTGACCAAAATGGATGTTGACTGGACATTACCATTCTTTTTATGCTACTGTAATGTAAATATAAAGTTTTCAAATTTCATATGTAAGCTGAAACACCAGTGAAATGCTACCATCTATGCAGCATTTGTAATGCCACTGTATTTATGGAAATTCACTATGATTATAGAAAATAAACTAATGTACTGTTACAACCTTGTCTAGGGGAAAGCCGTAACACTTGAGATGGACCTGATACCTTTTTTTGATGGAAGCCAATAATGCATTGGTAGACCATTACGAACAACACCGAAGATCGGCCAGATGAAACAGAGACTCAACGAGTGAATGGGAACCAGTTTATATAGTGACATCCAGAGCGACTTACAATTTTTTTTATACATTCTTACAATCCAAGCAATTGTGAGTTAAGGGCCTTGCTTAAGGACCCAACAGTGGGATTTGAACCCTAGATATTCTGGTCCATAGTCCAGTACCTTAACTACTAGGCTACCATAGTCCATATTCTCTCTAGCTTTAAAGCAAACACATTGTTCAGATGGGCGCTGAATAGCGCATACCTGTAGTAAGACGTACATTTTTTTCTGATGCAAAGGTTGCTTTAGTTTTTGTACTACATATGCAGCATTTTGCAGGCATTCGTGTTCAAGTCAATCTACAGGAAAGTTTGGGGGTAAAGGGTTTTGCTAAAGGTCCAAACAGTGGAATCTTGTTGTTGATCTCTCAGCCTGTCAGTCAGTAATACAGAGTCTCGACTAATGAGCCTCCACTTTTATGATGTTACACAGGTAATAGAAGTCTTTGTTGTCCAAGACCGATGTTGGTTAGTGGTGGTTAAGGCTCTGTATTTCTAATAGGAAGGCTGTGAGTTTAAACTTGTCTGCCCGAAGTTGCATCTCTTGGCCCCTTAAACGAGGCCCTTAACCCTCAGCTGTTGAGTTTGTTTGCTGATCAGTTTGATAGTGCGGATTATGACTTGTGTGATGTCGAATTCACATTTTGGACTGTGGGGCTTCATGGGTGGTTCCGGATTTTCCCCAGCATTCCATGAACCTGAATTGAGTTATGTGAGTTAGTGGTTAAACCCTAGCATTGTAGGTAAGCCTTTTGAGAGATGCCAGGGGATGCAGGCGAAGAATAGCAAAGCTTTTTACTGGCTTCTGTAGTTGTTTCTGTAAGTGATGATCCATTAATCATTGATGATGTGTGTAAAGCAGAGGTGATACATGTTTATTGATTTTAATTTAAAATACACATTGTGAAGCTGTTCAAATATCCTTAAGCTGAACCTAAAGGGACTGTAGCAATAGTTACATCAGACGGACGAATGATTGTGGTGAGTATTATTCGTTTTCTTACTCAGATGTTAGTATATTCTAGTTTGCTAAAAGATTTGTGAGTTTTTCAGTGCGCACATGAGTGTATTGTGATGTTACCCCTCTGTAAGGACACTTTTGAGCTAAATTTATGATGATGGATTGTGAAAGACACTAGCCACTGTGATAACGGAATTGGTGTAATAAGTTATTAGTGGTCCAAATGCATACCATTGACTGCCTGTAATATCACCTTCAGTTTTCCAAGATTTGTAGTTGTACATCTATTCTTGTTTACATTTCCATTATGTTTACATAATTTAGCAGACACCCTTATCCAGAGCGACTTACAGTTGATATATTCTTACAATCAAAGCAACTGCGGGTTAAGGGCCGTGCTCACGGACCCAGCAGTGGCAGCATGGAAGAGGTGGAATTTGAACTCTGGACTTTTTGTTCCATAGTCCAGTACCTTAACCACTAGGCCACCACAGTTGCTAAATAAGATGCAGCATCTAACACAGCTATAATACAAACAGTTTAACCCAAACTTTTTAATATCAAGTTGTGTACATTATTAATAATCGTGTGTTGCTGGTGTTTCGTATGTGTACTCACTACTCCAGTTTTTCAAAGAGGTGACATTAGCTAGCATACAACAGTGCAGTGATGGTGAATGTATAGCACTACTGAAGCAAGTATCATATTTAGCAAGAATCTTTAGCACAAACCTTTGAAAAGCACAACCTAACCGAGGCCCAGTGGTTAACGCATAACATATGCCACGCTGATTCCGACACTTTCTCATTGCTAAAGAAAGATAGCAGGGGCTGCTGGCTTGTTCTTGGCTCTACCTTTAACCTCTTTGCCTTTGTTAGTTTTAACAAATTATGCAGATTCTGTAGGGTGGTGCTGTTTTAAGTGTTTTATTAAATTTGTTGTTCCAAACATTCCTGGAGTTGTTCCTCATGGCTTGTTTTTGCTATGCATATACAGTATGGCAAACAGCACACTGAAGAGCTTCCACGCAGACATGTCTGAAATGGATCCCTACTCCCTCATTAATATTGCACTATATAGAGAGAGAGGCTATTTGGCTGACTAAGTAGCACTCAAAACACTACCGCATATTTACACTTCCTCCTCATCAACCTGATTCCGGTCGGAAAAAAAAACACGAGGAGCTGAGCTGTGTTTATGGAAATGAACACATGGTCAGGAACATTTTTTTCCCCCAAATATTGGTTTTCCAGGCAGAATATCATGTGACTTGAAATTGGGAAGGAGAGCTGAATTGTGCTATCGGGAAAAGGGTGCCAGTAATGTTGACCACAGCTGTATATTGCAGAGCTATATGTGGGATACTCATACAGTGGTCTGAAAAAGTTTGGGCACCCCTGATAATTTTCATGATTTTAGTTTATAAATCATTGGTTGTTCAGATCAGCAACTTGAGTTAAATATATCATATAGCAGATGAACACAGTGATATTTGAGAAGTGAAATGAAGTTTATAGGATTTACAGAAAGTGTGCAGTAATTATTCAAACAAAATTAGGCAGGTGCATAAATTTGGGCACCCCAACAGAAAAATGACATCAATATTTAGTAGATCCTCCTTTTGTAGAAATAACAGCCGCTAAACGCTTCCTACAGCTTCCAGTCTGGATTCTGGTTGAAGGTGCTTTGGACCATTCTTCTTTAGAAACATCTCCAGTTCAGTCATGTTTGATGGTTTCCGAGCATGGACAGCCCACATTTTCAGTAATATTCATGTCTGGGGGACTGATATGGCCATTCCAGAACGTTGTACTGGTTCCTCTGCATGAATGCCTTAGTAGATTTTGAGCAGGGTTTGGGGCCGTTGGCCTCGGAGCAACTTTGTCACTGATTCTAGAACATTGTTCTCAAGAATCTGGAGATATTAACTACAATCCATGCGACCCTCAACTTTAACAAGATTCCTAGTACCTGCACTGGCCACACAGTCCCACAGCATGATGGAACCACCACCAAATTTTACTGTGGGTAGCAAGTGTTTGTCTTGGGATGCTGTGTTCTTTTTCCGCTCCTTGTTATGTCCAAATAACTTAATTTTAGTTTCATCAGTACACAGCACTTTATTCCAAAATGAAGCTGGATGTCCAAATGTGCTGTAGCACACCTCAAGTGACTCTTGTTTGTGGCGTGTCTGCAGAAAAGGCTTTCTTCTGCTTCTGCATTACTCTCACCCATACAGCCTCTCCTTGTGCAAAGTGCGCTGTATAGTTGAAACGATGAACAGTGACAGCCCATCTGCAGCAGAGATGTGGTTGTAGGTCTTTGGAGGTGGTCTGTGGCTTGACTATGACTGTTCTCACCATCCTTCGGCCTCTGCCTATCTGAGATTTTTCTTGGTCTGCCACTTCGGGAGTTCCTTAACTAGAACTGTGCCTGTGGTCTTCCATTGCCTCACTATGTTCCTCACAGTGGAAACTGACAGCTGAAATCTCTGAGAGAGCTTTTCCCTTTCCCTGAACCATGATGTTGAACAACCTTTGTTTTCAGGCCATTTGAGAGTTGTTTTGAGGCTCCCATATTGCCACTCTTCAGAGAAGATGCAAAGAGGAGAAAAACTTCCAATTGGCCACCTTAACCCTTTATCATAGTTGGACTCACTTGTGTATGTAGATCAAGGGTCAGTGAGCTTACAAAACATATTTTGTGTTCCAATAATTAGTGCTAAAGGTATTCAAATGACAAGGGTGCCAAATTTATGCACCTGCCTAATTTTGTTTGAATAATTACTGCACACTTTCTGTAAAACCTATAAACTTAATTTCACTCCCCAAATATCACGGTGTTCATCTGCTATATGATATATTTACCTGAAATTGCTGAGCTGGACAACCAATGATTTATAAAGAAAAATCATGAAAATTATCAGGGGTGCCCAAACTTTTTCATACCACTGTATAGTGGGTATTGTCTATATATCCAAGATGTACACATGTCTGTGAGATAGTGGCACATTATAACATCTCTAATATGTGTTACCTGGTCCAGGCTCTGTGTGCGAATGGCAAAGGCAAGGTGTCAGGGTATTAAGAGTTATAAGCATGTGACTGTCTATAAGAGTGTGTAAGTTTTTAGTTTGCTGACAGTTTCATGGAGAATGTTTCATTAATCCTTTGTGCATTTCTCTCCAGGGAACATTAAAGGGCTTTGACCAGACGATTAACCTTATCCTGGATGAAAGCCATGAGCGCGTGTTCAGCTCCTCCCAAGGCGTGGAGCAGGTTGTCCTGGGACTGTACATTGTTAGAGGAGATAATGTGTAAGTCATGCCATGTAAACAAGCCTGCTCACTTGGGTAGTCCAGTTTGTAACCTTTGCAGATCAGCTGAATAACACTTTGCATTCTGATTAAATGCAATTGCTTGACAGATGAATTAGAATTGTTTTTAGAAACACTTTCCATGAAGCATTCCTGAGAGAGATGGATGTGTGGCATATAGGCTGCTATACAGCCTAAAGATGTTTAGGTGCCTATTAATAATGAATGGTCTGTGTAATATGCTATATCACTGTACATGTGTTCCAGGGCTGTTATTGGGGAAATCGATGAGGAAACGGATTCTGCACTGGATCTTGGCAACATAAGGGCAGAACCACTTAACTCTGTGGTGCACTAAGTTTCCTTAATGTGCAAAAGGACTTATTCCTTCGAGGTGAACTGTATGGTTGCTCTGTCCATCCTTCCTCCAGAACAGTGTATTCTTGAAGTACCAGCAGAAGTGGAGCAAAAATGTTTTCATGTTGTGTTTTTTAATGTTTAGGGAATATTCCTCATGCTTTTTTAGACCTCTGATAATGAGTAAATAAATAGTCCATTTTGTGGTGCAAGTGTGGTGCTTGTTTGTTTAAAGGGAGTGAAATGTTTAGATCCTCCCGGTCTTGCCTTTGATGTAGTATGCTGCAGGCAGAAGTGATAGACATGTTCATGTTATAAGGTCAAGCTGTCAAGAAGTGTTGCAATCTGGTGGAGACATTCCTGGGAAACCATTGTTGTATGTGGGCGAGGATTATCTTGCTGAAAAATGCCTGTTGGAAGCCCTGCCATGAGAGGTGTCACATGTAGCTGCAGGATGTCCTGCACATAGCGCTGAGTTGTTAGTGTTCAACAACTCTAGGGGTGACTGACTGACTCCTCAGATCATCACACCAGCGGTTGGGGCAGCGTGTCACTCCAACCCGACCGTCATCGGATCAAAAACAGAACCTGGGTTCGTCACTAAAGGAGATGCGTTTCCAGCAGTCCAGGTTTCTTGTTCTCGACAAGGTGCCGGTCGGTGGCTGTATGTCAATGGCAGGACATGTAATGGGTGTTGTGACAACAAATTTTCTTTCTGCTAAGCCTGGAAATAGTCCAGGCAGAGACGGTGCCACCTGTGCCTGGATGGTGGGCAACAGAACTGTGGGAGCTGGTCTTACTTGTCGGTGGATAAAATGATCCTCTCTACTGATGGTCTATCTGGGTCATCCAGAGCCTGTATGCTGTGTGTACGGGCCCGCGTGGAACCACTGCTCCCACCACCACCTAACAGTTATGTTAGAATGGCCTAGATGGCCGGCAGTTCATCACAACGACCACCCTGCTTTTCTCAGTCCAGTGAGCACCCTCTATCGAAGCTTGTCAACTGTGCCAAATGTCTTCATCGTCTTCAAGGATCTCTCACCAAGAAGCACACCTCACAAAAGTAGCCTCTGAGAACCTTTTTATAGGGCAGCAGGGGAAGCAATTTCAGACCACACCTGTAATGTCTGCCTGAGGCATGCATGCCGAGTTTTGCAGCAAACTGACATTTATATATTTTTTGGTCAAGGAGTATATATTTATATATACATATATATTTATGTGGACACTGCAAAATGAGGCTGATTTGATTGTGCAGTTTGGTACTGAGCTGCATTTCTAGCCAGTGGTAGTGGATGGGTTTAAACAATATAAATATGCTAAAAAAAAGATTGTTAATGGAAGTCACCAGTTTGAGCTCTGAGCCCAGGGTGAATTTCCAAATGATGTTGTTCAAAATGAGGAGGTGGATGGCTTCATGTCTCTTGGAGGAAGCCTTCACTGACCCATGTTGGTAGCCATTAAGATAGGATGGAAGTTGACAGTGACTAAAGTGAAAGAAGAATTAGATAAATAATGTAAAACTATTTTAATGACTTACTTGATCACATCTAGTATCGTCAGTGCCGACTTATGGAAGCTCTATGGGTACTGGTACAATCTAAGCTATGTCAGTGTTAAGCCTTCTTAAACAACTCTATTGTATTTGTAGAGACATCTCTCTTATCTCCTGTAATGTATGTTAATGCAGATATGTTGTATTTCAAAGGCAATGTACACTCACTGACCACTAGGTACACCTTGCTGGTAATGGGTTAGACTCCGTGCACATCCATGATATGAATCTCCTGTTCCACCACATCCCAAAGCTGCTCCAGTGGATTGAGATCTAGTGACTCTGGAGATCATTCGAGTACAGTAAACTCACTGTCATGTTCAAGAAACCAGTTTGTTGGACATTGTCATAAAGGGATGACAATTTTCAACAACAATATTTAAGCAGGCTGAGGCGTTTAAACGAGCTCAGTTGGTATTAAGGTGCCCAAAATGCGACAAGAAAATGTCCTGCACACCATTACACCAAAATCACCACCCTGAACCGGTGATATAAGGCAGGATGGATCCATGCTTTCGTGTTTAAGCCTATTTCTGACCCTACCATCCAAATGTTGCAGCAGAAATCAAGTCTCATCAGACCAGACAACACTTTTTCAGTCTTTTTCAATCTATTGTCAAATTTTGGTGACCCATTGTAGCCTCAGTTGCCTATTCCAGACAGGAGTGACACCCGGTGTGGTTTTCTGCTGCCATAGCCCATCTTCAAGGTTCGATGTGTTGTGCGTTTAGAGATGCTCTTCTGCATACCTTAGCTGTAACGAGTGGTTGTTGTTGCCTTTCTATGAACTCGACTCAGTCTGGCCATTCTGCCAAGACCTCTGAGATTTAACAGAACTTAAAACTTAAATTTACACTTGTGTGAATGAAATGAATTGAATGGAAATATACAACATTAAGTCTAAGTCAGCAAAGAAAGGATATTTATTGTTACATAGAAGCAAAGTTTGATATGACATTTTGAGTTTAAATGAAAGACATCTAGTTCTCTTGACAAAGGTCCATGTGCATTATTATTCAACCCCAACCTCAGTATTTGGTGGAGAATAATTTTACCTTGATAGCATCTCTTAAGTGATCCATTCTTCTCATGCAAAAGCTGATACTGAGAAGCCACTCCAGAACATTCCAAAAATTATTGCTTAGCATTGATTGACGTGGAAGTGTGCTTGGGATCACTGTCTTGCTTGCTCACCAAGGCTTAAGTTAACCACAGAACATAACATTCATCTTCAAAATGGCTTGGTATCTGTCGGAATCCATGAAGCCAGTCACAGGTCAAGATTGCTAGTTCCTGCAGCACTAAAACATCCCCACATCATCACTGACGCACCTCCATGCTCGACCACGTGGACAGAATTATTTATTGTTTCCTAGGCCTCACCTTTCTCACACCAGATAAATCTGATCCACATGGCCAAACCCTACCAACTTTGATTTGTCACTCCATAGAAGACTGTTCAAGAACTCTGCATGTCTATACAAATTCTTTTTGGCATATTCCAGTCAACTTTCTAGTGCTTCTTGGCCAAGAGTGGCATGCATCATGGAGTTCGGCCATGAAGTCCAAGGTTAGTAAGTGAATATCTTCGTATGGTTGACATCGACACTTTTGTCCCAGCCTTCATGTCATTCTGTAAGTCATTTGCTATTCTTCGTTGTCCTGATGAGATGGCGAAGGCCTCTTTTTTGGCCTTTCTGCCATGAACAAGCTTGTTTGCTCCTGTGCCATAAGTTATAAATTTCTCTGCAATGATCACAATGGTGTCTCTAGGAATGTTCAAGTTTTTGGAAATCTTATAACCATTGCCCTACTGGTGCAATGGAATTATCTCCTCTTTCAGCTTTTGTGACAGCCCCTTAGTCTTCACCAAGGTTGCACCACACCTTGAACATCCCTGAGCGATGTTTAAATACAAACATCACAGCTGAAGTAAATTAATAGTTGTTATTGAGTTTCCAGTGGGTTAGTCATGTTTAACCTAACTTTAGTAGGTTTTAAAATCAGTAGTATTGTATTGGAGTTGAATAATTGTGATATGGCAGTATTAAACAAATATCCTGCTACTCTAAAATACTGCATAATTCCTTTTCTTTGTTCATTTGCTGATGAGCGTTGTTCATTCAACTGGTAAATACAAAACAAGACCCAGCTCTGCTGAAAAGTTTATTATAAATCCTTTCTTTGGGGGGTTGAATGTTTCTGGTTGAAAATGTACCTGAAAGAAATCTGGGTGCACTGTATTTGAAAACAAAAACAATCTACAGATCTTTAAGGACCCTCTCAGGGGAAAAGCACTATAATGATTTTAAAAAAAATCACAGAATTAAGCCAGTTGGGACATGAAATTTGATTTTGACAAAATACATGAAAGTAATGTATACACATCATTTAATGTAACATCAGTGACTATATTTGTGACAGGATCATACACACACTGGGACATTTCAGAGACACTAACTGGTCTAACACCTGTCTATGGAATGTGGGAATAATCTAGAGCATCCAGAGAAAGCCCATGCAGGGAGAACACAAACTTCCACATAGATGGAGTCCAAGATTGGGATAAAACCAGGGAACTCTGGATCTGTGCGGCAACAGTGCTAACCGCCGTGTGACACTATAGACACTTTAAAGGTACAGCTTGCACTTTTAACTCATTCTCCTTACAACCCCTTTCATTTCATAAAATTATGACTAGTCTAGTAGCTTAAAATCCCTTTACAAACAGTACTGTATTATGATGAAAAAATATGTAAAATGATGAATAAATCCACAATACAAGCGGTTCTGGATGAGACTGACATTAGTGTGGCGGCATGAACTCAACCACTCGGTTTCTGGGTTGGTAACTGCCTCCACTGCCAATGACTATAGCGCCCTGCAGGTCAGAGTCGTGTTGTGAGCTCAACATTGCGCAATCGTGATGGATTCTGATCCAGGGTTGACCTGCCAGAGAAGTTCATGTTATACGTCATGTCCTTCAGTAGATGGAAACACACAATCAGGGTTTATAACTCACCTTTCTTGATCTGTTGCCCCATGTCTACCAGAAGCTCTGCTCCAACGCTGTGGTTAATCTGCTGCCCAGCTTTGGTACGGCCTGCCCCTAACTTATGCAGCACCAGGGCTATGACCATTCCATCTATGTCCAGAACTGTACCTGAAAATCATATAGTGCCATGCAGACCTTGTGTTTGCATAGTTGTCATGTGGACTAAATGTTTCAAAAATCATGGAATACCATGTATGTGGCATAGATTTAAAATCAGCTGGTGTTTTAGGAAATTTAAGTTCAGCAAAATGGCAAATGCCAAGCGCTGGGGTGGCACAGGTCTAATATGCTAGCCCAACACTGCAGGGGCCCAGGTACAAGTGTTACATGCAGACACATTTTGCTGTGTCTGATGTGGGATCAACCCCTAGCAATGCAACAGTAACCCCTACCATGCCCTGTAATAGACTCCCATCTGGTCTAGATCATGCAAATTCCTGGACCGTGTATTCTCTGGGGCAGGTGCCAGAACCTGTCCAGGAAGCCATGACCAGGAAATCGAGTTTAATACCTGAATTATGGGTTAATATGTTCAGCTCTATAAAGGTGTATTTTAGAAACTTTAAGGCAAGCTGGAGTGGAATTTTGCTGATACGCTGAAAAATTGACTAAAGATTTGCCTTAAAAAGATCTGTAAAATGTAATTAGTGCATGTGGATGGAGAAGATTTTTAATAACTCAAGTCTTTTGAGTCCATTTAGTTAAACGACTCATTCAGATTCCATCACCAATTGCATGGCTTGATCAAATATGCATACTAACCATGTCATCAAAAGGCAGACAATAAACGGCACGACCAATATAAAATAACTAGTCATTGCAAAACCATGTTTAAAATACTTTTTTTTTTTTTTTTACATCCAGTCCAACACAGACCAATTCATGCACTGAAACACTGGACATCTCCAACTGGGCTTCGGTCCTCTTGATCCTGACTTGTGCAAAGTCAAAGAGTCTTATGGTGGTCAGAAACGTTGGGTTGCTGTCTTCTGATTCCCGTGGGGTTGCCGATGTCTCATGTGATCCCTCTTGGCTGTGTTACCTACCAGTTCTCCTCTTTCTAGCTATGCTGCTATAGCTAATGCTGCCGGAGTCTCATGCTACACATGGCATCGGTGATTGTTAATAGACACTGTGCTCTTAATCAATAACTAATTACATTTACTGTTTTCTCTCCGAGCTGTGTTCCGGTAGTTCCAGCCCCACACATGATATTCATCTGCTTCAGCATCACTCAAGCTGCTTCCGTCATCAGCTCCAGCCCCATCATACCCAGGCCACTTAATGCCGATGTGCATACTTCACATTTTATTTGAACTTTGACTCCATGACTTTAGTTTCATTCTTAGATTTATCATCTACGCCGCCCAAGGAGGTTGGGTCCCTTTTTGAGTCTTGGTCCTCCCAAGGTTTCTTCCTCATAACACTTAGGGAGTTTTTCCTTGCCACTGTCGCCCTAGGCTTGCTCAATTTGGGATTGGACGTAGTTATTAGGAGATAATCTAAACTTGTAAAGTTGCTTAGACGACAATCAATGCTCCATTGTAAAAAGCGCTATATAAATAGATCTGACTTGACTTGAACTGAAGGAGACCTATTTAATTAAGACAATCTTAAACAAGCTCACTGACCTAACTGACCTGCTAAACAAGGAGAAATTTCAGCCATGACCAACAAATTCACTGTTTTAAACACTTTTGAGCCAGAGGAGCAAACTGAATAAACGATTCAGCCAGTTTTCTCACTTTCAGCCAGTGAAAGGCTCCTAGATTAACACAGTTGACCTAACAGGTTTTGTATTGAGTTAGTTCTTTGGTAAACTCCACAACTCAGTGCAGTGACTGACACCAACTTGTTCATGAAATAGACTGTGTTGATTCAATGTGTTGTTCAGTCTGGGATACTGTTCTTACAACAATTGTGGTTATCTGTTATTGTAGTCTTTCTATCAACTTTACTAGTTTGACCATTCCTCATTGACCTCTGTCATTACATAACCCTAGTATTTTTTTATTATAGTTTTATTATTTCTAACTGAATTAGAATTAGATGTATCATTCAAACTATACTGAAACTTAGATATGTACATAAAGTATGATATTAAGTTGTTTACAATGGAGACAGGCAGTAGCAGTAGCACTTATTGAAGAATTGTTTGAACTCCTGGATCTCCCACTGAATATAATGTGTTTGAAAGAGTACAGTGGTGCTTGAAATGTTCTATATTTCTGCATAAATATGACCTTAAAACATCATCAGATTTTTCACACAAGTCCTAAAAGTAATAAAGAGAGACCCAGTTAAACAAACATGAGACACAAAATTATACTTGGTCATTTATTTATTGAGGAAAATAATCCAATATTACATATTAGTGAGTGACAAAAGTATGTGAACCTCTAGGATTAGCAGTTAATTTGAAGGTGAAAATTAGAGTCAGGTGTTTTCAGTCAATGGGATGACAAGCAGGTGTGAGTGGGCACTCTGTTTCATTTAAAGTACAGGGATCTATCAAAGTCTGCTCTTCACAACACATGTTTGTGGAAGTGTATCATGACACAAACAAAGGAGATTTCTGAGGACGTCAGAAAAAGAGTTGTTGATGCTTATCAGGCTGGAAAAGGTTACAAAACCATCTCTAAAAGTTTGGACTCCACCAATCCACAGTCAGACAGATTGTGTACAAATGGAGGAAATTCAAAACCACTGTTACCCTCCCCAGGAGTGGTCGACCAACAAAGATCACTCCAAGAGCAAGGCGTGTAATAGTAATTGGTTTAAAAGAAAAGCATTATGTTTGGAGAAAGGAAAACACTGCATTCCAGCATAAAAACCTTATCCCACCTGTGAAACATGGTGGTGGTAGTTTTTTTTTTTTTTGCTGCATGTTTTGCTGCATCTGGGCCAGATGGAACAATGAATTCTGAATGATATCAGAGAATTCTAAAGGAAAATGTCAGGACATCTGTCCATGAACTGAATCTCAAAAGAAGGTGGGTCATGCAGCAAGACAATGAGCCAAAGCACACAATTGGTTCTACCAAAGAATGATTAAAGAAGATTAAAGTCTAAATTCCAAATCATTTGGAATGGTCCTGACTTTAATATAATAGAAAATAATTATGTGTGGAGGAAAGAGTTTGGACTCCACCAATCCACAGTCAGACAGATTGTGTACAAATGGAGGAAATTCAAGACCATTGTTACCCTCCCCAGGAGTGGTCGACCAACAGAGATCACTCCAAGAGCAAGGTGTGGACCCCAGGGTAATGGACAGACGAACCCTAGGGTTCGTCTGTCCATGAACTGAATCTCAAGAGAAGGTGGGTCATGCAGCAAGACAACGACCCTAAGCACACAAGCCGTTACACCAAAGAATGGTTAAAGAAGAATAAAGTTCATGTTTTGGAATGGCCAAGTCAAAGTCCTGACCTTAATCCAATGGAAATGTTGTGGAAGGACCTGAAGTGAGCAGCTAATGTGAGGAAACCCACCAACATCCCAGAGCTGAAGCTGTTCTGTACTGAGGAATGGGCTAAAATTCCTCCAAGCCGGTGTGCAGGACTGATCAACAGTTACAGGAAACGTTTAGCTGCAGTTATTGCTGCACAGGGGGTCACAGCAGATACTGAAAGCAAAGGTTTTCACATACTTTTGCCACTCACTAATATGTAATATTGGATCATTTTCCTCAATAAATAAATGACCAAGTTTATAATATTGTTGTCTCATTTGTTTAACTGGGTTCTCTTTATCTACTTTTAGGACTTGTGTGAAAATCTGATGATGTTTTAGGTCATATTTATGCAGAAATATAGAAAATTCTAAAGGGTTCAAAAACTTTCAAGCACCACTGTAGTAGGTGATGTTTTCAATTTTCCATGAATTACGTGAAAGCTGCTTTACTCTGAACACACCACACGTTGGAAAGCAGTTTTGGAAGCACATGTCTACCTCAATGACCTTTGAAAGTTTAATTTACCTCGAAGATAAATGCACTGTCTCACTTGTATTTGTTATTCTTATTATTTCTACATTGTTGCTAATCTTGTATATAAAACTAGTCTTTACTCTATTAATACTAAGGTATTTGGCTATGAAAAGCTCAGTCAGTCTTTCAATTAAACAGTAACAAAATACAGACAATACAATCACAGTGGGCAAATTCTCCTTCAGACACTTCTGATTAACTCTAATGTACAATAATTTTCCTTCAGTTTGTAACTGGTTTACTTTTTAAATATGCATTCTAGTAATTGTATTACTGTTTTTTATTATGGTTACTACCACTTAGCCTTTATGTCAGCTTAAATCTGAAATTTGGGACATGCAAGATTTTATTTTTGGCTATTGTGTTCTTGTTTCACTGATTATATTGTATTGATAATTAATTAATTAATATATACAGTATATGCTTGGCGACATTGCTGACTTAGGGTATTTCCTTGTGGTACTCCAGTTTAAAATTATTCTTTAAATAAAGGTTAAACTTAACTGAATTAAATAATGTGATATAAGCACACTGTGTAGGCATAAGCATTCCCTGGATGGGACACTAGTCTGTTGCTGAGCTGGGTAGAGATCACTGTTGTAGTGCTGCAGGGTCATCCCATGTCCCCCCACCCACACTCAGACAAAGCCAATCATGTCTGCAAGTAATAGTGACCTGATTAGTTAGCGTATTACACAAAAACAGCCCTAATGAAAAGACAGAGTAAAGAACATAAACAACATAAATAATTGTTGGCATAATCCCTTACAGTGAATTCGAATTGACCCATTCTGAATATCAACACTTGTTGATATGGAGGCATGACCTAGGCATACTATCTTACAATTAATTTGAGTACATGCAACCCCAAATGAGAAGAAGTTGGGACAGTATGGAAAATGCATGAATAAATAAATAAAAACATCAACAATGCAGTGTGTCTTAAGTTTACTTTGACTTTTATTTCAATATAGACAGTATGTACCCGATATATATTTATGTCATATGGGAAACTTCATTTCTTTTGTTAATAAACATCCATTCTTGCATTATATATATCACGCACAAATGCATCATAAAATTATTGAAATGTTTAAGAACAGTGTTCCTCAAGGAAAGATTGGACGGGATTTGCATAATTCTCCCTCTACAGTGCATAATATCGTTAAACATTACAAGGAATCTTGAGGAATTTCAGTGCATACAGGGCAGGGGCACAAGACTAAGCTGAATGCCTGATCCCTCAGATGGCACTGCATCAAGAACCATCATTCATCAATAGCTGATAGAACCACATGGGTAAGGAATTACTTTGGGAAACATTTGTCAAGCACAACAATGTGGAGCTACATTAGCTAACATTAACTACATTAACACTGAAACTTTACTGTGCGATAAAAAGATGCCTTACGTTAACCATGTCCAGAAGCAGTATTGTCTTCTCTTAACTGGAATGGACCAGCAACAAGTCCAAAAGCCAGGGTCTGTTATGTTATGGCGTTTGGTCAGTGCCCTTGCCAAAGGTAATTTACACTTCTGTGATGGCAGCATTAATGCATAAAGTACACATATATATTATATGCAACAGAAACTGCTTTCAAGATGACTTCCATGCTTTTTTCAACAAAACATTGCAAAACTACATGCTGCACAAATTACAAATACACTGTAGGACTGGACTGAATGGATGCAGGAATGGATGTATAATAACAAATGAAATAAAGTTAATCAGAAATAAACATGAAATATCTTGGGTTCATACTGTCTGCAATAAAATAAAAATCAAAGTAAATCTAAGGATTGCTGTGTTATATTTTTATTTGCATTTTCCTTACTGTCCCAACTCTTTCTGATTTGGGGTTGTATTACTCACTCTATATATCGACACGTTTAATATCAGTCACATTCACGTTAAATAGAAATAGATATTCTGAACATATTACCATCATCCATTGCCTTAAGTTCTGACTGGTATCGTGCTTGTCTCATGTGTTGAAAGTAATCTGTCTTGTCTGAACAGAGGGAGCGGGCAGTATGAACAGGCACCCCCTGGGCCTCAAGCATGTCTTGGAACTTTTTCAGGGCCTTCCCATTACTGAGGACCTCTGCGATTGCCTTCTGTCCACTCTCCAGAGCAGGTGATTGGCCAGTCATCCACAGCAGGTAGCCACCTACACACAATGGCACACTGTGAGGCTCACTGCTGCTACATCCTCTTGTGGTTTGTTTGATGTCACTTAAGTAAGTGTCCAGCAGATGGAACCAATGAGTCATAAACATTTTGAAAATGCAAGCATGAAAGCCTGATGGGAAGCCACTTTTTGATAAAAGAAAAATAAAGACAAACAAACAAACAAAACTGACAGTGGTGTTGTAGTCAAGCCCGCTACAGCCAAGTGAGAGTCAAGATCAAGACTTGAGAATTGCCGAGAACATGGTGCATTGGACAAAACTAACTGGAGAAAAAGGGGGCAAAAGAAGGCGTCGCACAAAATACGCATCTCACCCAATGATGTGACCAGTTCATTCAGGTCATCAGGGCCTCGGCCTTTGAGGCATTCCAGGGCTTCAATTACCTCCACAGAATTTCCCACACAACGTCCAATAGGAGCATCCATCCGGCTAAGCGCTGCCCCTGTTTTTATACCTAAGCTGTTTCCCACTGTAACCTGCAGGTGTAGGGACAAGATAGGGAAAAACAAGAACATACCTGGGGTCCTGATCATTGAGGTAAATCAGGTAAAAAATGTAACATATCGTTAGCACAACATTTCAGACAAGCTAATGCTAAGTTCAGAGCATAACATTTACATTCACCGACCACTTTATTAGGTACTCCTGTTGAACGCATAACACAAATATCTAATCAACCAATCACATGGCAGCAACTCCGTGCATTTAGGCATGTAGGCATGGTCAAGACAATGCCTACATGCCAAACGCACCAGAATGGGGAAAAAGGGTGATTTAAGTTTGAACATGACATATGTTGACACTACAAAAAGAAAGAAAATGTTGACTGAGGAACAGTTATCTGGGCAAAAATGCCTTGTCGATGCCAGAGGGCAGCTTAGAATGGCCAGACTGGTTCGAGCTGTCGGAATTTGGCGTAAACAATATGAAAGTATGGATCCATCCTGTCTCAAATCAACGGTTCAGGCTGCTGGTGGTGGTGTAATGGTGTGGGGGATATTTTCTTGACACACTTCGGGCCCCATAGCAGCAAGCGAGCATCATTTAAACACCACAGCCTACCTGAGTATTGTTGCTGACCATCTCCATGCCTTTAAGACCTCACTGAGCAGCAGGATAACATGTCATTTCACAAAGCTCGAATAAGCTCAAACTGGTTTCTTGAACATGTTCACTGTATTTGAATGGCCTCAAGTCACCAGATTTCAGTCCAATAGAGCAACATTGGGATGTGGTGGAATGGGAGATTCGTATCATGGATCATATCAATATGGACCAAAAATGTCTGACGAATGTTTCCAGTACCTTGCTGAACCTGAAACTGGGTCCAACCTGGTACTAGGAACATGTACCTAATGAAATGGCTGGTGAGTGTATATATTAATGTTTAAAGAACTGCAAAAACTGTTGCTAGCTTGACTGTAAGGATAAACATACCTATATTTAAGAGCACATTTTAGCAGTCATTTATCTCGTAATACTATTAAGTCTATTATTTTTTTAGCCTATACTATGAGCAGTACGGTGTGGATTAGAGTAGCTGGTATTGTTTTTACTTACAATATTACTGTATTTATTGTTTTTCTGGCACCCCACAGTCTCTAGATGCTATTTATCTAAGATAAATAAACTCTAGATCTTCTCTCCCAACTCTTATTGCAGTCACAGACCAAAGGACTTTGAGAGAATAGTATGTCTGTTTTCATAAACAGATGCTCGTACATAAACACACAAATGTCTCACCAATGACTTGGCGAGGGCCCGAGCACTTTTCAGGTCTTTGTATAGAGCAGCCTTACCAAACTTCACATCTAACACAAGTGCATTCAGACTTTCTGCTCCCTTCTTGGAAATGATTGAACCTGTGGCAATAAAAAACTAAATAAATAAATACAGATAATAGTGAACTGTATTTCATTTGACTTCTATATTTTTAAAAAAGTTTTTTGTTCAGTCTTACCTGTGATAAGTGGGAGACTGTCCACTGTAGCGGTAGTGTCCCTAAGAGCATAGAGAACACGGTCTGCAGGCACCAGAGTCTCTGTCTGACCCACGATGCAACAACCCACATCCTGCAATATCTGCTTTACCTAGCCAAACATGTCAGAGTCAAGTTCAGAGTTCAGTGGCATGACCTGACTTGTTTGCATTCCAGTATACAATATATAATCCCAAATGTCATTTTATGTCATCTTAATGTTGCACTACTTCATGTTTAGCTGATAATACAAATCATTTAGCATTGTACAGTTACAAAAATGAATGCATATGTCTATGATCTATGAAAATTTGTCTGTACATGCTTTATAAAAGACTGTAGGAATTTGTTAAAATTCTACCTTTGTCATAACATGTTGGATCTAGTAAAATTGCAATATCATGTAAAAACATTATATTTACAGCATTTGGCAGACGCCCTTATGCAGAGTGACTTGCAATTGATACAATCTTACAATCCAAGCAATTGTGGGTTAAGGGCCTTGCTCAAGGAGCCAACAGTGGCAGCTTGGCAGAGGTGGGATTTGAACCCTGGACCATCTGGTCCATAGTCCAGTACCTTACCCGCTAGGCTACCACAGTCAAGTACCACATTAAATAAAACCATTCAAGCCCAGAGAGGCACAAGAACACATCCATTGTTTAAGCTACTTGTCAGAATTGCGGTATAATTATGCATAATCTCCTTCTGAGAACTGTTATTCAGCAGTTAGCAACTGGAGGCTTTCTCTTGAAGTGAAATTATAATCTACTATTAGAAATTAGCTGGCATGGCTAGACCTAGTGCAAGGACACACACATTACAACAAATGTTATGGTCATCCTAGTGTCTGCTAATACACAGTTGAAGGTTGAAGGAGAGTAAATGAATAGACTTAATGATAGACCTAATGATTCATTAATATTGTTAATAATGTCATCAAGTGATCCATAAACAGTAACCAGTATGTGATTTTGCAATTTAAAGTGCCTACATTTTGTAAGAAAAAAATAAATATAACAATGTTACGACCCCCAGCACTGTGTGGATGTCCACTATGTGGACACTGATGGTAGTGCCGACTTGGCTGTTTTATCGAGATCCACACAGTGCCCGATATCATGCACGCGCCCATTGATTGTGGCACGATTGCCATCAGCTGTCAGCAGCATTATTTAAGAAGTTCGTTTTCCTGCTGACAGCGCTCTACCCTCGCACTTATGACTACGCTGATCGTGCGTTCTCATTGCTGTGGTTTTGCCTTGTGCTTTTTCCTCAGGTTGTCTAGGGAGACCTATAAGGTTGCCGTTCTTTTTTTCATCTACACGCAGGGTCTCAACCTGCATACGCTTCTCTACCTGTTTACGTGGCCAGCATTTAGGACAAGTGGGTGACTGGGCTTTTGTAGAAGCTCAGCCGTCGTAAAATCGGGAGATTGGAGGTAATTCCTGCCAGGACTTAGTCTTGATAGAGTAGAGTAGGATATCCTTTTTCCCGCTGGCCACCACGACGAGTAGGAAGCGTTTCGGGCTTTTGCATTTTTTAGCGATCAACGGTAAACGATCGCTTCCGTTTGGCTTTTTCCGTCGTCATCGGACGCTGCGCGCTGTTCCGCGCCCACGCGCACTGGCGAGTAAGCGCGATTCGCATTGTGCACGCGCTGAGCAGCGCGCTCCCCTAGTTTGGGCTTGCTTGCGCTGGGTGACGTCAGCCCCCCTCCCTTCGCTTCCCCTTGGTGCGAATGTGAGTTTCTATGTGTGTGCGTGTGTGACTGGGGACCAGTCTATCTTCCCTACAGGCATAGAAGCTGACATTATAGCTTTGTTGGTACCTCCTGCAGTGGCTGAGTGGGTTATTGCATTGAGCTCTCACTCAGCAGCCCAGGGTTCGATCCCCAGCCACTGAAGTCACTTCATTGTGTTATTTATTTATTTCTTTTGGTTTTGAACCACTCTTTATTTCTATTATTATATTTTGGTTTACTATTCCATCTGGAGGTAACTGCGATTGAGTCCTGAAAAACCCTTATTCTTTTATTTTCACGGTTCGCCCTCGTTTTTAATATGGCGAACCCTAACAGAAGGGTAGAGCCAGCACCAGGACCCAGCGTTAGCTCCTGGACCTCCAGTTTGGAGGTCCCCAGTTGCCACGGTCGGAGGGTTTCAGTACCCGGGTTTCAGCTGGCTTCTGGGGGGCCATCTCATGATTACGCCGAGTCATGAGTCCTCTGAACCATCGCAGCCCTCCAGAACTGCCCCAAACGCAGATCGCCTGCCAGGTTTTTGCTGGGGTTGTTGGTCCCGCCTTATTCTAAGGGACCAACAACCCAACCCTCCCGTCAGGAAGGACTGTTCCCATGGTCCACCTGTTACCCGCTCCCCATGGGGCGTCTTCTTGCCCACTGGGGAGATTAAAATTTTCCCTCAAGCCCGGCTGGAGGAACCGCTCGATATGTATACTCCTGTCGAGCGATTCCCCGTGCCGGAGTGGGTGGTTCCGGGGGCGGTTATCTTGGAGCACTCTATCCCCTCAGACCTGTCCAAGGGTTTATCACCCCTCCAAGCCCCGCATTCGAGCATGAAACCTCAATGCCTGGGCATTTAGCGCCGCCCAGCCCAGTTCCAGAACAGGCCGCGCCCTCTAGCTCTGAAAGTGAGCGTTTGGCGGCCCCTAGTTCCAAACCTGGGCTCGCCGCGCATTTCAGCTCCGCACTAGGGCAGTTAGACCCCATGCCTGTGTATGGCGCCCCCTAGCCCTGTACCTGGGCTCGCCGCGCACTCAAGCCCTGTATTCGAGCAGGAAAGCTCCAAAGTGAGGCATTTAGTGACGCCTGGCCCCGTACAGGAGCCCTATGCGCCTGTAAGCCCCATGTTTGAGCCGCCTGGCTCCACCGTGAAGCATTTAGCTCCGCCTAGCTCTATTATTGGGCTCGGCGCGCACTTACGCTTCACACGAGAGCACTCTGACCCTATGCCTGAGCGTTTGGCAACCCCTAGCCCTGTACCTGGGCCTGCCGCGCACGTAAGCCCGTGTCAGAGCTCACATTAAGCTCCACGGAGAGGAATTTAGCGCCACCTGGCCCCGTACAGGAGCTCATCGCGCCTCCAAGCCCCACGTCTGAGCTCATATGCTCCATGTTTGGGCATGTCGCGCACCGGTCGTTGCCGCCAACCCCTGCACCTCGATCTAGACCGATTCCCGCACCGCAATCATCGGTCCCGATCCCCGCGCCGCAGTCAGTAGGACCATTTCCCGTGCCGCGATCGTTGGTCCCGATCCCCGCACCACGGTCAAAAAGACCGATTCCCGCACCGCTATCGCCGGTTCCGATCCCCGCGCCACGGTCAGTAGGACTGATTCCCACGCCGCGATCACCGGTTCCCATCCCCGCGCCACGGTCACACAGACCAAACCCTCAGCTGCCGGTGCCAAGCTCCGCCCTTGAACTGGTCGGCCTGGCCTGCCCCACCCCCCTTTTGGTCCCTATGTGAAGGCTTGCCCTGCTTCTCAGGGCCTCCCGGTGCGCCAGATGTTCAATCCTGAGCGTGTCTGGCAGGCTAAAGGCGGCAGTTATTCCTCATGGGGGGGGGTACTGTTATGACCCCCAGCACTGTGTGGATGTCCCCCAGGCGGACACTGATGGTAGTGCCGACTTGGCTGTTTTATCGGGATCCACACAGTGCCCGATATCATGCACGCGCCCATTGATTGCGCACGATTGCCATCTGCTGTCAGCAGCATTATTTAAGAAGTTAGTTTTCCTGCTGACAGCGCTCTACCCTCGCACTTATGACTACGCTGATAGTGCGTTCTCATTGCTGTGGTTTTGCCTCGTGCTTTTTCTCAGGTTGTCTAGGAAGACCTATAAGGTTGCCGTTCTTTTTTTCATCTACACGCAGGGTCTCAACCTGCCTATGCTTCTCTACCCGTTTACGTGGCCAGCATTTAGGACAAGTGGGTGACTGGGCTTTTGTAGAAGCTTAGCCATCGTACAATCGGGAGATTGGAGGTAATTCCTGCCAGGGCTTAGTCTTGATAGAGTAGGATATCCTTTTTCCCGCTGGCCACCACGACGAGTAGGAAGCGTTTCGGGCTTTTGCGTTTTTTAGCAATCAACGGTAAGCGATCGCTTCCGTTTGGCTTTTTCCGTCGTCATCGGACGCTGCGTGCTGTTCCGCGCCCGCGCGCACTGGCGAGTAAGCGCGGTTCGCATTGTGCACGCGCCGAGCAGCGCGCTTCCCTAGTTTGGGCTCGCTCACTCTGGGTGACGTCTGCCCCCCTCTCTTCGCTTCCCCTTGGCGAGAGTGTGAGTTTCTATGTGTGTGAGTGTGTGACTGTGGGGAAGCTCACATTATAGCTTTGTTGGTACCTCCTTCAGTGGCTGAGTGGGTTATTGCATTGAGCTCTCACTTCAGCAGCCCAGGGTTCGATCCCCAGCCACTGAGGTCACTTCATTGTTTTATTTATTTATTTCTTTTGGTTTTGAACCACTCTTTATTTCTATTATTATATTTTGGTTCACTATTCCATCTGGAGCTAACTGCGATTGGGTCCTGAAAAACCCTTATTCTTTTATTTTCATGGTTTGCCCTCGTTTTTAATATGGCGAACCCTAACAAACAATGTTTTTGTTACACCATCTATAGACAACAGTCTGATCTGTACCTGCTCTACTGACTGGTGGATACTGAAGCCAGGGATGGACTCCAATTTGTCCAGTGTGCCTCCAGTGTGTGCCAGTCCATGTCCACTTATCATAGGGACCTGTAATATTCAGCAGCTGAATTAGGTTATACATGTTTCAGTTCTCAGTTACAAGAGTATGGGATATCTATAGATGCTAAAAGAGAAAGCAGTAAAAAAAAGCACAAGGCTTCCCAAGTAATAAATCCACAAGAGTTAAATACTATAAAATCACTATTAAACAACTAAGTACTGCAGTTAGTTTGTTACTGTTCCAGAAATGATACCTTAATAAACAATATGAGACCATTCTAATCACCTTGCACCCACAGGCAGCTAAAGCAGGTGCCAGTGGAAGACTGACTTTGTCTCCAACCCCGCCTGTGGAGTGTTTGTCCACCACAAGCCCTGACCACTCCTCGGGCCATTGGAAAACTTCACCTGAGGTCATCATCTCTTTTGTTAGCACCATGATTTCCTCTGCAACCATGCCCTTCTGCCATATTGCCATTAGCATAGCACCTAGAAAAACAATAATACATTTGAAAACAACTTTACTTTACTTATTACTGGAAAATAATAAATAGACTTACTTTTACACTTTATTTAATCCTGTTCTGCATTTGACTTTTTACTCATATGTCCACAGAACACTGGCCAAGAGAAAATCTTAGTATAGGAAGTATATACTGACTTATATACAAGTATCTTTGTATCACTTGATGTCCATGATACTGTGCATTATGAGATCTGGACGTTGTTTGAACGCCATATTATGTACTGTACTTAGCATTGCTATGTGGCATAGGCTTGTCTAGCCCCTTTGTAGGGGTGCTGTTTTTTATTTTAAACAGGGGTTTGTCATTGATAAGCGGAAAAAATAACATAGAAGCCTTAGAAAGCTACATAAATGTGTTGTTTTGTTGTTTAAACATCGTATTTTAACAACGAATATACAGCATTCCCCCTTGCCTGGTATGATCCCCCAAGTCGCTCTGTGGCATGTTCACATATATAGGCTGCGCGCACAGCAGGTCCGCTATGGATAAGCGATTGTTTTTCCAGTGAAAAATGACCAAGTTCAGGTAAGAGATTAAGGTCAAAACTATGTGACTTCATTGCCCTTAGTATGATGACCAGACGCCTGGAAAAATCCAGAACAGCTCGAGTTTCGAGTTGCGTTTGAAACGAAAGTAACACACCTGTCACCTATGCGTAATAGTTTGTGTCTCGATCCTGTGTGTTTTCATAATATTGATAAAAGACTATTATATCTAAATTATTCTCATTCTTCTAACATGACACACTCACACCAACTCTCCTGTTCTGAATTTCACTAATTCTCTTTTGGTCAGCTTAGCCCACAGCAGATTCAATGATTCAATGAGATTCAATGAGAAAATGCTATAAATTGATATGGACATATTTGTTTTTTTATTTTTAGATAAAAATACTCACTGCTTGTGTGTTTTCTATATATTTGCCAGTTGGTTGTTAGCACAAAGAGAGAGGGAGAGGAGAATTGTGAAAGAGAAGGGGAGAAAGGATGGAGAGCAAGAACCAGGTGAGAAAGTTGACATTTAAGGTTAGTCAAGTTGTAAGTCGCTCTGGATTAGGGTGCCATGTTTGCTAAATGTAAATGTAATGCCTTGGCAGCTTATTTTTTCCTGCACTTATTACAGTAGTGTCCACAATGATAACCAGATTGTGACGTCATGCTACCAAATGTGGATTCTCCCCGACCTCATGCTCAGCATTAAAGGAGGTTTTCTCATATTTCTCATATGAGTTTCCCCAACCCAATTAGTCAAATTAGTTCTTCCTTCACAAGTGTAGAAATGATAGTCCAAAATTATGTTAAAATGTACAACATTTCCAACATTCACAGCTAACTGTTCCTGGTTCATGCCCTACAGTGGATTGACACCCTGTCTAAGGCTGCCTTGTGCTCTCTGCACTTTGCTAATGTAGTTCATTTTTGTTACTGATCACCTTAAGAAATGTAGAAAAATATTACATGATAAATTCTTATTTGAAACTCTCCAAATTTGCAGTGAAAACAGGAACATGTGGTTCAAATCAGGGCAGCCATGGTGTTTAAATTTAGGGAGGTGCATGGCCTTCAGTGTAGTTGTGGAACCACCCACATTAATGAAATACAAACGTTTAGAGGCTAGACTGCTCAGGGTTAAGTTTATTTGATTGTAAATGTTTTGTGAAACAATTTTTATTTCTGTCTTTGTCGCTTAATATTTTTATGTCTTTTTAGTACTGAAAATTAGTGCTCAACCCGTGTCACATGGGAAACACATAGGGACATGGAGCTCTGATACCATCTTAACTGTAGCCCCTCTTATTTCACACATGCTATCTGTGAAAATACAGAAAATTATAGATGATGAGGGAATATCCAGAGAAGCTGTTAGTGCCCACCTATTTGACTCTCCTGAATGGTGGCCGTCTTGACTCCATTTACAAAGGCCTGGATATCCGCTGTGCTGAGCTGGTCACCATTCCGCTTCTGCCTGATCATTTCTGTGAAACTGACATCACCGTCTGTTTGTGACATCCTTACTCTCACCTGGGTGCACTCGTAAAATTGTCAGCTGTTTGTGGCAGAATGAGACACAGTCATACCAAATATTGCATCGTGTGTACAAATTCACTCGGCAGCTTTAGAAATTTAACACAATTTAAAAAATTGTCTTCGAGTTCAAATATGAGGCTTGTTGTAAACACCTCAGGGTTAAATTTATACCTATGGTGCTTCTATGAGTCCAGCTGGGTACAAAGATCAGTCCATGTTATTTTTTAAGGGGTAATTAAAACACTACATTTATAGTCACTAGTAGATATCTCATAGTAAAAGTAGACAAAGGCTTTGAGAAGTTCACAGTATGTCTCTAATATTTTAAAACATTGTTTTCTAAATTGCTCAAGAATAATTAGCCAACTGAAAATCAGACATATAATATTATTTACTGAAAAAGTTCATATTTCAGGATGAACAACATACCTGTTGCGGATATAGCTGGTGTATTCTTCACCTTAAAATCCCAAGTTCAGCAGTGTAACACTCAACCTAATGCTCGTATCCTCTGATCCAATCACTCAGCTCCCTCAGACCCACCTGTCAAGTTAAACATTAACCATGACGACCACTGTTATGTGTGTATGTGCACCTCTGTATTTATAGAAATGCTTTATAATACAGGTACACACTTAACTTTGTACACTTAACCTTTAATCTGTTACATTTACCATTCATTTTCTGCAGCCTAACACTAGCCTGGTATTTCCTTATGAGAAACGAAAGCGTTAGTGTGTTACAGTGGTGTTTGAAAGTTTGTGAGTGGGCACCCTGTTTTATTTAAAGAACAGGGATCTATCAAAGTCTGCTCTTCACAACACACGTCTGTGGAAGTGTATCATGGTACGAACAAAGGAGATTTCTGAGAACCTCAGAAAAGGAGTTGTTGATGCTCATCAGGCTGGAAAAGGTTACAAAACCATCTCTAAAGAGTTTGGACTCCACCAATCCACAGTCAGACAAATGGAGGACATTCAAGACAATTGTTACCCTCCCCAGGAGTTGTCGACCAACAAAGATCACTCCAAGAGCAAGGCGTGTACCGTATTTTTCGGGCTATAAAGCGCACCGGGTTATAAGGTGCGATATCAATGATCGACTTCTAACGGATCTAATTTCATACATAAAGCGCACCGGGTTATAAGACGCATTAAATTAAACAAAACTCTCAAGTTCCCTCAGAAGCTCAGTTTGGTCTTCTTTACCTGGTCTTCTTGCTTCCTCCACTTCCGTACCATTGATTCGTTAATGTTAAATTCTCTCGCAGCTGCTCTATTTCCATGTTGTACTGACATGTTGGACTGATAGCGTTGAGTTTGAAATCCGCTTTGAAAATGAATGAATGAATGAATGCACATACCTGTGGTATAGTACAATACACTTCCTGTCCAGCAGATTGCACTACTACCGTCTTATGTGATGTGTAACCTTGAACTACGTGAAAGAGAAGAAAGAGAAGGAGTTGAGTAAAAAGTTGTTATGAACGTTACCGCCCGTGTCTGTCCTACTTGCAGTTTCCATCCTACCACATACACAACATATTGGCGACGAGGATGACTTGTATTGGAATCTCACAACCTCCTGCTTTATTGGAAACTCCGGGTGAGCCGACAATGTTGTATACAACCTGGATATAAATGTTCGAAAATTACCTGCTAGCGTTGACTGCTGACGACATGCCGGACAAACGTAAACGCGCACTACTGCTCCATTGTTTAGGCACTGAAGGTCAGCGTATATTTCTCTCCCTCCCTGACACTGACACTTCTTACAATTCTGCGTGTGATGCACTAAAGAAGTTTTTTGTGCCGAAAGTGAATATCGTGGCTGAGAGGAGTAAGTTCCGCCAGCGTGCTCAGAGACAGGGCGAAACAACTGTACAGTACATTGCTGCATTGAGAGACTTGCTAGTGAACTGTGACTTTGGCACGTTAGCTGATGACATGATACGAGATCAGCTGATTGAGAAAACGTCCTCTGCACGGATTCGAGAACGTCTACTGTTGGAAA